>CM060950.1:247798239-248063912 GCA_030765055.1 Mantis religiosa | reverse complement strand
TAAATGAACGTTTTGAAGACACGCACTTACATTATTTTACCCAGCTAAGGCTAATGACGGTGTTAATCTTCAAGCATTTTTGAAATATTTAAAGACAATAATAAGGATGACGTTTTTACTTATGCATACAAATTGTTAAGCCTGTTTCTTGAGTACCGTTCTCTATTTGTTCTGAAGAACAACTTTTTCCGCGCTTAAAGACAAGAATTGTCACCTATTTCCATTCACGAGGACGAACTCAGTCAACTGATTACAACGGGACACATCGTAGATGCTTTCGCACGGATAAAAATGAGAAAAAAACCGAATAATATCGATATATAACAGGAAAATGAGTCTTATTTTAATTAACGAATAAGTGAAGCAGTAAGCAGTAGCACATTTCTTTATTTTTTTATTATGGTATTGTAAGTAGTGATTAATTTTTTTTGGTTTCCTTCCAATCGTAGCTTTTCAGATACTTAATATCTTAATATTTCGAATTAGTACACAAACATTAGCCTACTTCAATCTTGTGGCATTTATCACATAACAGTAATAATGATTTTGTGGATTTATGTTAGACAGGTAATCTTGTCTAATAATCAATTCGACCAGACCTACACCTGCACTCAATACATTACAGTTACCATTGCTGAAATAATGAATTTAAGACAAATAAACCTTTATAAAATAAAAATTGATAAAACGTAGTATAAGAAAATATAATTAATGAGTAGTATATGAGTACTGTTTAAAACGCTAAAATAACTAACCTGCTGAAACGTGGAGTTTGTATATCCCAGGTATTCCCTCCGTGACTGCGACTTCAGCGCTAAGAATGGGAGAATCATACACCACGAAGTACCAGTAAAAAGTTCTAGATGTCGCCAGCGTAAAAATTTTTATGTATACCTCTATGTGTACCAGTTTATATGACTATTTTCCAAAATATTGGAACAGTGATGCGTTTGTTTCTGTGTAAATCATATCCTAAGTTTGAATAATCGTAACCCGGAACTATATGGCATACAGGAATCCATATAGAGATGTAAGAACCTTTGTGCTTTGAAACGAAAGTCTACACAACCTTATATATGTCGAACAAACACATTGTTATTTCTTGTTATATTTATTTCACATATCATCCATTGCAATTCATACGATTCTAAGTGTACTTTAAATATACTGCGAATATATCAAGTAACATTTAGGAGTTATTTTTAACTTGCCTTGCGAAATTAAGTGCCAGAATATGTATTGCAGATTATTATTTCCTTGCGTGAATTCATATTAAATAATTTATTTATTTTTCATGTATTTATTTACTTTATTTGCGTGTTTTGAATGCTTGTCTTGAGATTCCCAAGATGAACTTAAGACTTGGCATTCGACAGTGTATTGCATATTTTTACAGTAACAGAAAGCCTGCCTCGGTAGTGATATGGTGGCGCCTCTGTCTCTTAACATTTCACTCATTGTTCGATATGACTTGACGTTGGAGGACGTAAATTAAAAAAAATTTCAAGAAGAATGATACGGGTGAAATAATTATTACCTAGGACAATAAGTAAGATATTTCGCAGTGTTTCTCAGAATTAGAGGTAATACTAGAAGAATGGGTTGGGATGAAACGGTTATTTGAACATATAATGGAAAATGGCGACTTAACAATTGTTCGCAGTACGAGGGATTCATAAATATAATTAGCACTTTGAATTTGCTTTCCTGTCTCTAGTTTTAAGGTGACGCTACTATGAAGAATGCTGAAAATGCAGAGCTTACATTAGAACTGCTTGAAATTTTCTCATCAGTTGTGTTAGTGGATTCCTAATAAAGATTCCTAATTTCGTCCTTCTAAATTAAATATTTTTAAAACTATTTCTGAATTTAATAAAGTGAGTTTTGTATGTTCTATAAATGTCCGGATAATAGATTTTTTTATAGACTTTCTATTTTAAATTCTAGTTTCTACGCACATCAGCTACAAAAAGTAGCTATAGCTAGTTTTAAAATGTGTATCAATTAGTCTTTGGAGAAAACAAATTATCTGTGAATATATCACATTTTCATTAAACTATTTGCAGATTTGAGTTTTAAAATTCAATAATATGTAAAATACTCAATTTCCAACAAAAATAACAACATTATTAAGATTTATTTTGGAAAATTTATGAAAAGTTTCATACAAATTCAAAAAGAGCTGTAGAATTTGTAGTATTCAGAAAAAACAAAGATAATGAAAAATTAAAGGCCAGGAAAACTGAGTTTTATAGATTTAGACAGAAATTAAACTATTTTGTTTATTATGAAATCCCCATGCATCATATGCATAATCTACAGCCATCTTGTTACCTTCTCTGACTTTAATCTGTTTACCTTGACACTTCTTTATGATTTTTCTATCCACAAAAAATTTTTACCCAAAAAAAGGAGAGATAAAGCTTTCCTGGAATTCCTTTTCTACTAGGAGATATACTACATTCGCTACATTTACTGTTAAGATGATTGAAACTTTGCATTCTGTGTTCTTTAGATAATACTTTTCAAAGCTGCATATGCTCGTTTGCCTATTTCTAATGAATCTGGAGGAGAACATTTAAGTAGTTTAATAGGATATTCTTGACTTATTGTTAATTGTTTGTTTTCAGTACCAATCATAATTAAGTTGTTTCATATACAGCCATAATGTTAACCGCAATTTATCGAACACTTATCTAAGAGTATACATATACGCGAACACAAAAAAATTCATGGAAATGTCTGTGGTGAGATTAGGTGTATGCAGCACTGAATACTCTATTGACTGAAATTAATTAATTAATGATCGTTTTGAAGACACGCACTTACGTTATTTTACCCAGCTAAGGCTAATGACGGTGTTAATCTTCAAGCATTTTTGAAGTCTTTTAAAGATAATAATAAGGATGACGTCTTTTCTTATGCATACAAATTGTTAAGCCTGTTTCTTACAGTACCGTCCACTATTTGTTCTGAAGACAAACTTTTTCGCGCTTAAAGACAAATAAAAGCTTATCTCTGAAAGAGCTTAGACAACAGCATTGTCAAATATTTCCATTCACGAGCACGTAGTCAACTGATGACACCGGACGCATCGTAGATGCTTACGCAAGGATAAAGATGAGAAAAAGAAACCGAAATAATGTCGATATATAACAGGAAAATGAGTCTTATTTTAATTAACGAATAAGTGAAGCAGTAAGCAGTAGCGCATTTCTTTCTTTTTTATTATGGTATTGTAGGTAGTGATTAATTTTTTTGGGTTCCCTTCCCAATCGTAGATTTTTCAGATACTTAATATCTTAATATTTTGAATTAGTACACAAACATTAGCCTACTTCAATCTTGTGGCATTGATCACATATCAGTAATAATGATTTTGTGGATTTAGGTTAGAGAGATAATCTTGTCAAATAATCAATTCGACCAGAGCTACACCTGCACTCAATTTATTACAGTTACCATTGCCGAAATAATGAATTTAAGACAAATAAATCTTTATAAAATAAAAAATTAATAAAACGTAGTATAAGAAAATATAATTAATGAGTATATATGAGTACTGTTTAAAAACGCTAAAATAACTAACCTGCTGCAACGTGGAGTTCGTATATCCCAGGTATTCCCTCCGTGATTGCGACTTCAGCGCTAAGAATGGGAGAATCATACACCACGAAGTACAGTAAAAAGTTCTAGATGTCGCCAGCGTAAAATTTTTATGTATACCTCTATGTGTACCAGTTTATATGAATATTTTCCAAAATATTGGAACAGTGATGCGTTTGTTTCTGTGTAAATCATATCTAAGTTTGAATAATAGCAACCGGAACTATATAGCACACAGGAATCCATATAAAGAAGTAAGAACCTTTGTGTTTTGAAACGAAAGTCTACAAAACCTTATATATGTCGAACAAACTCATTGTTATGTTACATTTATTTCAAATATCATCCATTGCACTTCATACGATTCTAAGGATACTTTAAATATACGGCGAATATATAAAGTAACATTTAGGAGTTATTTTCAACCTGCCTTGCGAAATTAAGTGCCAGAATATCGTATTGCAGATTATTATTCCTTTGTGTGAATTCATATTAATTAATTAATTTATTTATTTTTCAGGTATTTATTTACTTTATTTGCGTGTTTAAATATATGTCTTAAGATTCCCGAGATGAACTTAAGACTTGGCATTCGACCAGTGTATCGCATATTTTTACATTGAAGGTTATAAGTTTGTTTGTTCCTTAAAGATAAGACATACGTATTCAGCTCTTTGGAAGTGTCACATAACAGAAAAGCCTGCCTCGGTAGTGAACATGGTAGCGACTCTGCTTCTTGCCATTGCACTCATTGTTCGATATGACTTGACGTTGGAGGACGTAATTTAAAAGAAATAACAAGAAGAATGATACGGGTGAAATAATTATTACCTAGGACAATAAGGTAAGATATTTCGCAGTGTTTCTCAGAATTTGAACGTAATACTAGAAGAATGGGTTGGGATGAAACGGTTATTTGAACATATTATGGAAAATGGCGACTTAACAGTTGTTCGCAGGACGAGGGATTCATAAATATAATTAGCAACTTTGAATTTGCTTTCCTGTCTCTAGTTTTAAGGTGACGCTACTATGAAGAATACTGAAAGTACAGAGTTTACATTAGAACTGCTTGAAATCTTCTCATCAGTTGTGTTAGTGGATTCCTAATAAAGGTTCCTAATATCGTCCCTTCTAAATTAAATATTTTTAAAACTATTTCTGATTTTAATAAAGTGATTTTTGTATGTTCTATAAAGTGTCCCGGATGATAGATTTTCTTTTAGAAACTTTCTATTTTAATTTCTAGTTTCTACGCACATCAGCTACAAAAGTTGCTATAGGTAGTTTTAAAATGTGTATCAATTAGTCTTGGAGAAAACAAATTATCTGTGAATATATCATATTTTCATTAAACTATTTGCAGATTCGAGATTTAAAATTCAATAATATGTAAACTACTCAATTTCCAACAAAAATAACAACATTATTAAATATTTATTTTGGAAAATTTTATGCAAAGTTTCATATAAATTCAAAAAGAGCCGTAGAATTTGTAGTATTCAGAAAAAACAAAAATAATGAAAATTAAAGGCCAGGAAAACTGAGTTTTATAGATTTAGACAGAAATTAAACTATTTTGTTTCCTATGAAACCTCCATGCATCATATTGTCACCCGACCGTCGGAACACCCTATAAAGTGGGCAAGCAGGAGACGGTCGGCGTTCGGGCCGCTCCCTCGTTTGTCTTATAGCGTTAAGAAGGGATGGCTGGGACAAAAAAACATCACTGCGCCGTCTCTTTCTGTTCCACCTGTGTTCTCGAACTTAGGGATAATTCATCTAATGAGAATCGTCCAGATCGGCAAGCGGACCCTATATAAGCAACACGTCGTGCAAGAGCAGTCAGTCAGTCAGTCAGTCAGTCAGTCAGTCAGTCAGTCAGTCAGTCAGTCAGTCAGAGTTCTTGGCAATCAGCGTAAGAGTTCAGTGCTAGTGTAAGGACGAGAAGACGGTGTATGTGCATCGGAGTTTACGTAATCGCGAGTGCAAGTGTAACTTTAACGGACGAACTGGTGAATTGTATTGTGTGCAGTACGCAATCTGTGTAATTGGCAAGTGTTAAACTGCAAGTCGGTGGAAATAAAGAACATTGTTGAGTTTGTGTAATTGGACTTTTCATTTCACGAACCCACAAAGTCACAATTGGTGTCAGGAGTGCGACATAACACAATGGGGGGCAGCATTAGAAAAGATTTTAGCGGAACTGAAAGAAATGAAGACGGCAAATGAAAACCTCGCTAAAAAAACAGAAGCGGCAAATAACAGCCTGGCCGCGAAGCTGGTGACTGCAAAGTACAACCTGGCCCGCGGAACTGAAACAAATGAAGACGGCCAACTACATCACCGGGAAGATGGAAGGAATGAAGGCCGAATTAACAACAAAAATAGAAGCGGCAAATAACAACCTGGTGGCAAAGCCGGAAGAAATGAAGACGGCTAACGATAACCTCATGGAGAAGATGTAAGAAATGAAGGTTGCGAACGAGGCCCTCGTTGCCAAGTTTGAGGAACGGTTGGCCGGCGTGAGGGATGACGTCACGAATCTCGGCAAGCGGATGGGTCAAGTAGACGACCGCCTTAATGACCTAGAGGAAAAGGCCGACAACATCGCAAACCCTCACCCGCCTGACAGAGGAACACGGACCTTATGTGTGGACGGAGGACGCCGAAGACGCTTTCCAGTACCTGAAGGAAACCCTGTGCAGTGCTTCTATTTTGGGTTTCCCACAACCGGGTGGCGCCTTCATTTTGGACATCGACGCCAGCGATCATTGCATTGGAGGTGTCCTATCGCAGATCCAGCACGGCCATGAGCGGGTGATAGCCTACTACAGCAAGCCGCTATCCAAGGCAGAGAAGAACTACTGCGTCACCCGACGGGAGTTACTGTCGGTGGTAAAGACCTTGGAGCAGCTTCCACAAATACCTGTACGATCAGCCATTCCACCTGAGAACTGACCATTCCGCCTAACTTGGCTATTGAGCTTTAAGAACCTGGAAGGCCAGACAGCACGTTGGGTCCAGAGGCTGCAGGAGTACGACTTCACCTCGGAACATCGTAGAGGGAAGAGCCGCGGTAACGCTGACGCCATGTCCCGAAGGACCCTGTCCAGAAGAGTGCGGCCGGTGCACAAGAGTGGAAGAAAAGGAGCATGCCGCAGTAGTCCAAGTAGTTGTGGCAGTGCCTGCTGAAGGCTGGGATAGCGCAGGCCTGAGGAGGGAGCAGCTGGCGGACGCAGACTTGGGCCACTCTTAAGGGAAGTGGAGGCAGGGACGAGACCAACCTGGGAGAACTTCGCACCGAGGAGTGCCACCTACAAGTCGTACTGGGACCAATGGGACTCGTTGAAGACCAGAGAGGGCGTGCTGTTCCGGGTATGGGAATCACCCGATGGGAAGACGCAGAGAGAACAGTTGGTACTTCCCCGGAGTAAGGGCCGGAATTCTTGGGAGAAGTGCACGCTGGTTACTTCAGGAGGACACCTGGGAGCGAACCGAACGATTGACAAACTTCGGCAGCGCTACTTCTGGCGGAGACTCCGAGCAGATGCTGGTGGTACACCCTGGACCGCCTGGCACGCTACGATGGTGCTGTTCGGGACGACCAGCTCTGAGGAGGGAGCAGTGGTCCCCCGAGCGTCGGAACACCTATAGAGAGGGCAAGCAGGAGAAGGGTCGGCGTTCGCCCCGCCCCCATCGTTTTTCTTATAGCGTTAAGAAGGGATGGCTGGGACAAAAAACATCACTGCGCCGTCTCTTTCTGTTCCACCTGTGTTCTCGAACTTACGGGATATTTCGTCTAATGGAGAACCTTCCAGATCGGCAAGCGGACCCTATATAAGCAACACGTCGTGCAAGAGCAGTCAGTCAGTCAGTCAGTCAGTCAGTCAGTCAGTCAGTCAGTCAGTCAGTCAGTCAGTCAGAGTTCTTGGCAATCAGCGTAAGAGTTCAGTGCTAGTGTAAGGACGAGAAGGGCGGTGGTTGTGCATCGGAGTTTACGTAATCGCGAGTGCAAGTGTAACTTTAAGGGACGAACTGGTAAATTGCAATTGTGTGCAGTACGCAATTCTGTGTAATTGGCAAGTGTTAAACTGTAAGTCGGTGGAAATAAAGAACATTGTTGAGTTTGTGTAATTGGACTTTTCATTTCACCAACCCACAAAGTCACAATATGCATACTCTACAGCAAGCTTGTTACCTTCTCTGACTTTAATCTGTTTACCTTGACACTTTTTATGATTTTTTCTATCCACAAAAGTTTTTACCCAGAAAAGAGAGATAAAGCTTTTCCTGGAATTCCTTTTCTATTAGGAGATATACTACATTCGCTACATTTACTGTTAAGATTATTGAAACTTTGCATTCTGTGTCCTTTAGATAATACTTTCAAAGCAACATATGCTCGTTTGCCTATTTCTAATGAATCTGGAGGAGAACATTTAAACAGTGTAATAGGATATTCTTGACTTTTTGTTAATTGTTTGTTTTCAGTACCAATCATAATTAAGTTGTTTCATATACAGCCATAATGTTAACCGCAATTTATCGAACACTTATCTAGGAGTATACATATACGCGAACAAAAAGAAATTCATGGAAGTGTTCTGTGGTGTTGAGATTAGGGCGTATGCAGCACTGAATACTCTATTGACTGAAATTAATTAATTAATGATCGTTTTGAAGACACGCACTTACGTTATTTTACCCAGCTAAGGCTAATGACGGTGTTATCTTCAAGCATTTTTGAAGTCTTTTAAAGGTAATAATAAGGATGACGTCTTTCTTATGCATACAAATTGTTAAGCCTGTTTCATACAGTACCGTCCAATATTTGTTTTGAAGAACAAATTTTTCGCGCTTAAAAGAGAAATAAAAGCTTATCTCTGAAAGAGCTTAGCAATAGCATTGTCACCTATTTCCATTCACGAGGACGTACTTAGTCAACTGATCACAACGGACGCATCGTAGATGCTTTCGCAAGGATAAAAATGGGAAAAAACAGAATAGTGTCGATATATAACAGGAAAGTGAGCCTTTTTTAAATTAACGCATAAGTGAAGCAGTATGTAGTAGCGCATTCCTTTCGTTTTTATTATGGTATTGTAAGTAGTGATTATTTTTTTTTTGTTTTCCTTCCAATAGTAGCTTATCAGATAACTAATATCTTCCTATTTCAAATTAGTACACAAATATTAGCCTACTTCAATCTTGTGGCATTGATCATATAACAGTAATAATGATTTTGTTGATTTAGGTTAGACCGATAATCTAGTCAAATAATCAATTCGACCAGAGCTACACCTGCACTAAATTTATTACAGTTACCATTGCCGAAATAATGAATTTAAGACAAATACATCTTTATAACATTACAACTAAATAAAAAGAAATATAAGAAAATATAAATAATAACTAGTATATGAGTATTGTTTAAAAACGCTACAACAACTAACATACTGAAAAGTGGAGCTCGTATATACCAAGTATTTCGTCAGTGACTGAGACTTCAGGGCTAAGCGTGGGAGAATCACACACGACGAAGTACCAATAGAAAGTTGTAGATGTCGCCAGCGTATAATTTTTATGTATACCTCTATGTGTACCAGTTTATATGAATGTTTTCCAAAATATTAGAACATTAATGCGTTTGTTTCTGTGTAAATTATATCCTAACTTTGAATAATTATAACTCGGAAATATATAGCATACAGGAATCAATATACAGAAGTAAGAACCTTTGTGGTTTGAAACGAAAATCTGCAAAATCTTATATATGTCCAACAAACTGATTGTTATTTCTTGTTATATTTATTTCAATTACACCTCTTAATTCTTCATACGATTCCAATGATACTTTAAATATAATGCGAATATGTAAAATAATATTTAGTAATTATTTTTAATCTGGCTTGCGAAATTAAGTGCCAGATTAGGATATTGCAGATTATTATTTCTTTGTATGAATTCTTATTAAATAATTTATTTTTTATTAATGATTTACTTTATTTGCGTGTTTAAATGTTTGCCTTAAGATTCCCGAAATGAACTTAAGACTTAGCATTGGACCAGTGTATTGCATATTTTTACAGTGAGGGTTATAAGTTTGTTATTAAAGATAAAATATATGTATTCAGCTCTTTGGAAGTGTCACATTACAGAAAGCTCGCCTCGGTAGTGAACATGGTAGCGCAAATGCCTCTTACCATGTCATTCATTGTTTGATATGACTTGACGTTGGAGGACGTAAATAAAAAAAAAAGTAACAGGAGGAATGAAACGTGCGAAAAAAATTATTACCCAGGACAATTGGTAAGATATTTCGCACTGCAGGCGTTGCTATCAGTTAATACCGTACGGCTTTCTATCAGAGGTAAGGAGAAGTAAACAGGTTTCAGAAGAATATGTACAGTAATGAAGGCAGAAATTGTGCTACGCCAAGGAGTACAACAAACTTGACTTATTTAGTTCTGATGAGAAGATCCCGATTGCTGCGCATACTTTTCACTATCTGTAGAATTTCCATTTGTGGCAATGTCGTCTAAAGGGTGGAAATTAGCTGCAGAACTGCCTTTGTTATCTCTGGAATCCATAAAACAGTCTATATAATGTAAAATGGCGACCTAACAAATGTTTGCCAGGCAGAGGGTTTCATTATTATATTTAGCAGCTTTGGATTTGTTTTCGTATCTCAAGTCTCTAAGGGGAGGCATCCATTAAAAGTGTTAAAGCTAAGAGGATACATCAGAAATGTTTGGTAATTTGAGTGTGGTTTGTGAGAATGCAGTCAAAATTTGTTTACCATTTCGGACACTGAATTAATCTTTCAAATTCTGTAACATTTGACATTCTAAGAACTGCGTTTGCTAACATAATTGATAGTCCTAATAATTGAAAACTGTGGATATTTCCGTGCTTATGCTACTGTTTGCTTAAAAAATCCTGCCTAATATATGTCTAAATTCTATCATAGCATTAGTACAAAAGAAACAGAAGTAAAACAGAGAATATTCGGAAATGGTTAATTATCTAGATCATCTGGATCCCTGGACAGAGCGCTATCCCTGTAAACTGCAAACTGTATCTAATTTTAAAGGGACAAGAAATGAGAGTAAATTGGTAGAAATTAAAATTAGAAGACTGTGGCAGGGAAATTTAGGAGAAGCCGAGATCTCTAAAACATTTACAAGATTACATTAACTACCTCATAATGTACAAAGTGATGATCTATTCTGTAGTCATTATGACATGTTTTATGTGATTGTTGTATTAACAAGATGGTAAATAACAAGTTACTACTGAAAAATTCAATGCCATAGCCGGGATTTGAACCACGGATCTTCTGGTTTCCGTCCAGCCGCACTACCATTGTGCTACTATGGCCAACGTGCCGATATCACATTAAATTCTCCAACTGACTCGTATTTTCCCGGTAAACCACTTAGGAGTTCTCATAAACACATGAGACAACTACCTTAATGGCGACTTACTACATGTAAGTTCTTTAAGGCCCGGGCTTTATAGTTAACCACTATTAGGTTAATTAATGGAAATTAATTATTCTTTCACACTGGCCGTGTGTAGGCTAAATTGTGGAAACGTTGAGTCAGACTGATAAATTCAATGCCATAGCCGTGGTTCAAATCCCTGGCTTTTTTCTGTGAGTTTCCCTTATCCTGAAAGAAGCATTTCGGGTAACTCTGAGCTCTATGGACCCTGAGCTCATTTGAGCATCATTTGCAAACCATTCCATTCATCGTCCGATATGACTTAACGTTGGAGGACATAAATTTACAAAAAAAGGAATAAAGAAACCAAGAAAAAAGAAAGAGAAAGAAAGAATGAAGGAAGGAAAGAAAGAAAGAAAGGAGAAAGAAAGGAAGAGAGATAAAAGAGAAAGATGGGAGAAAGAAAGGAAGAAATAACGAACGAAAGAGAGAGAGAAAGAGAGAGAGAAAGAGAGAAAGAAAGATAGAAAGAAAGAAAGACAGAAAGAAGGAAGAAAGAAAGAAAGAAAGAAGAAAGAAAGAAAGAAAGAAAGAAAGAAAGAAAGAAAAGAAAGAAAGAAAGAAAGAAAGAAAGAGAGAAAGAAAGAACGAACGAAAGAAAGAAAGAAAGAAAGAAAGAAGGGAAGAAAGAAAGAAGGAAAGAACAGAAAGAAAGAAAGAAAGAAAGAAAGAGAGAAAGGAAGAAAGAAAGACAGAAAGAAAGAGAGAAAGAAAGAAAGAGAGAAAGGAAGGAAGAAAGAAAGAAAGAAAGAAAAGAAGAAAGAAAGAATAAAGAAAGGAAGAAAGAAAGGAAGAAAGAAAGAAAGAAAGAAGAAAGAAAGAAAGAAAGAAAGAAAGAAAGAGAGAAAGGAAGGAGAAATAAAGGAAGAAAGAAAGAAAGAATGAATGATGGAAAGAAGGAAAGATAGAAGGAAGGAAAGGAAGGAAGAAAGTAAGAAGAAAGAAAGAAAGAAAGAAAGAAAGAAAGAGAGAAAGGAAGAAAGGAAAGAAGGGAAAGAAGAAAGAGAAGAAAAGAAGAAAGAAGAAAGAAAGAAAGAAAGAAAGAAAGAAAGAAAGAAAGAAAGAAGAAAGAAAGAAAGAAAGAGAAGAAAGAAAGAAGAAAGGAAAGAAAGAAAGAAAGAAAGAAAGAAAGAAAGAAAGAAAGAAAGAAAGAAAGATAAGAAAGAAAGAAAGAAAGAAAGAAAAGAAAGAAAGAAAGAAAGAAAGAAAGAAGAAAGAAAGAAAGAAAGAAGAAAGAAAGAAAGAAAGAAAGAAAGAAAGAAAGGAAAGAAAAGAAAGAAGAAAGAAAGAAGAAAGAAAGAAAGAAAGAAAGAAAGAAGGAAAGAAGAAAGAAAGAAGGAAGGAAAGAAAGAAGTAAGGAAAGAAAGAAGGAAGGAAAGAAAGAAGGAAGAAAGAAAGAAAGAAAGAAAGAAAGAAAGAAAGAAAGAAAGAAAGAAGGAACGAAAGAAAGAAGGAAGGAAAGAAAGAAGGAAGGAAAGAAAGAAGGAACGAAAGAAAGAAAGAAAGAAGAGAGAAAGAAAGAAAGAAAGAGAGAAAGAAAGAAAGAGAGAAAGAAAGAAGAGAGAGAGAAGAAAGAAAGAGAGAAAGAAAGAAAGAAAGAAGAAAGATAGAAAGAAAGAAAGAAAGAAGAAAGAAAGAAGAAAGAAAGAAAGAAAGTAAGAAAGAAAGAAAGAAAGAAAGAAAGAAAGAAAGAAAGAAAGAAAGAAAGAAAGAAAGAAGAAAGAAAGAAAAGAAAGAAAGAAAGAAAGAAAGAAAGAAAGAAAGAAAGAAAGAAATGAAAGAAAGAAAGAAAGAAAGAAAGAAAGAAAGAAAGAAAGAAAGAAAGAAAGAAGAAAGAAAGAAAGAAAGAAAGAAAGAAAGAAAGAAAGAAAGAAAAGAAAGAAAGAAAGAAAGAAAGAAAGAAAGAAAGAAAGAAAGAAAGAAAGAAAGAAAGAAAAGAAAGAAAGAAAGAAAGAAAGAAAGAAAGAAAAGAAAGAAAGAAAGAAAGAAAGAAAGAAATAAAGAAAGAAAAGAAAGGAAAGAAAGAAAGAAAGAAAGAAAGAAAGAAAGAAAGAAAGAAAGAAAGAAAGAAAGAAAGAAAGAAAGAAAGAAAGAAAGAAAGAAAGAAAGAAAGAAAAAAGAAAGAAAGAAAGAAAGAAAGAAAGAAGAAAGAAAGAAAGAAAGAAAGAAAAGAAAGAAAGAAAGAAAGAAAGAAAGAAAGAAAGAAAGAAAGAAAAGAAAGAAAGAAAGAAAGAAAGAAAGAAAGAAAGAAGAAAAGAAAGAAAGAAAGAAAGAAAGAAAGAAAGAAAGAAAGAAAGAAAGAAAGAAAGAAGAAAGGAAAGAAAGAAAGAAAGAAAGAAAGAAAGAAAGAAAGAAAGAAAGAAAGAAAGAAAGAAGAAGAAAGAAAGAAAGAAATACATGACTTAAGCATTGAGGCATGCTAAGTAAAGCATATCAAGAAATAAATCAGGTGGTCATTTTCCTGTGTCAGGTTTCACTGAATAGTGCCTAGCCATTTTATCACTAGTATCAACATCTGACGTTGTTGAGTTGTAGAACATGATCACTTCAGGATTTTATCTTTTTACCTCTAACTTACGCAACACACAATTCGCAAAAGTATTGTCACCTAATGTTTAACAACAATGGACATTCAAATGAAGGTTCAGAAGCTGCATTATTGCCAAGTTTTAATTATTGTAGTAAATCAGCAATATAGATAGCATAGAAAATGACATTGTGTGCCTGGGTATTTTCTGACCCTGTTACAAAAAATACATATTTCTGTGCTACCGACGGTCATATTATCATATCTAATTTGACCAGATCTAATAAAAAGTACACAAAAGCATATCTGGAGGATGGGAAGTCTACGTTCACATTAAAAAAAATTCTACGTAGTTAAAATAGCCTTAGTAGTAAAAGGATATTTCCGCACTAATGGGCAGTGATGCTGCTCGTATCGATTATATGTACAATAACATTTTCGGGAAAACAGTAGTAAGGAACTATATCATCACTACCTCTGTACTCATAACAGTCGTGCGGCGCTACCGTTTACTCTACAGAGGTGGGCAGAGAGTGACTTGGTTATCATGATTATTGGTTTCAAGTATTAACAGACGCGATTGTTATATATATTTAACATTCAACTAAAGACGTAGTGTGAACATAATTGAAAGCAAACTGTTTATTTAGCTTCAACATATTCCAAGGATGCGACACGAAGGATGTTCGAAAACTTTGATTTTGTTAAAATTGGCGCTAGCGTTTTTGATTGAAATACCAGTTTTAAGTTATTTTCATGACAATTGAAATGTTTGTTTTGAATTATGGCAGGTATTTTTGATTTCCCGGCTATATCATATAGGACTTTTAAGCAGCTGTTAAATCGCAAGTGACAGAGATGATCTTAGTGCACAAAAAGGAACGTTACCTTAAAACAAACAAATTACTCTAAAATTATTTCTTGTTGCAGGCAGACTTTTAGGGATAGTACACGATATTTGTTTTAATTATACAGTACTTACATTATTTTTATGTTCAACATCTTCTGAGAATGTGCGAAGTTATTTTCGAAAAATTCGACTGTGAATTGTTAATAGCGCTAGCGGTTTTCTTAAAAATACCATAGGTTTTATTTTCAATATTTGCAATTCTTCTTCCTTGGTATACAATATTACAGGTAGTGCCCTGTGGAAAGCAAAACATGGCTGTTTGAACAGCTTAACTTTCCAACTATTCCAAATTGTACATACCCCTTCACAGAAGTAGCCATTTTGCCCATTTCGTTGTAGCTGCAACAGGTATACAGTATATATTACATACAGCGCAGTGTGGTTTTCCTCTCTGGATACTCTATAATTAGCCAAGTTAACATTCAGCAGAGCTAATAGGTTATCCGCAAATGTCAGCAACTATTTTTAACCACAAGTCGTTATCCCTTTTTTATCACCTGGAGAAGAAAAGATAGCGGAATGTCCAAAACCTATATAATAACATCACGCAAAACGTCTGAAAATTGACCAAAGCTCCCTACGTTCTGATATTATTCTTGTTCACTATAGCAAATACTTTCAATATATATATATATAGTCACCCAATTAGCGGAAGGCACGACCGGCGACAGCTGGGAGGGACCCGAGGCAGCCGAGAGACGCCCCCACCCCATTAATCTCAGTCACTAACTGAGGGGTGACTAGGGAAATGTCACTTGTCCCTGGACTTTCTCTCCCCTTCTCCTGTCCTCTGGAACTTTCGGGGTATTCGCGGAAAACCAGAGACTTCTAGAAAAACAGTGATATTCCTATAAAAAGGGCTTCAATGAGGAGTCAGGCAGTTCTTCTTGGCAAGCAGCGGAAGAGTGCAGCGTTAGTGTAAGGACGAGAAGACTGTGTACGTGCGTCGTAGGAGTTTAGGTAATTGCGAGAGCAGAGTGGAATTGTAACGGACGAACTGGTGAATCGTAATTGTGTGCATTACGTAATTCTGTGTAATTGGCAAGTGTTTAACTGTAAGTCGGAGGAAATAAAGAACACTTTTGAGTGGTGCAATTGGACTTTTCATTTCACGAACCCACAAGGTCACACTGGTGTCAGGAAACGGGACTACAACATCACCGAACATTACAACCATGGACGCGGCATTGGAAAATATTTTGGAGAAAATGATGGAAATGAAGGCGGAAATGAAGGCGGAACTGACAGAAATGAAGACGGCCAACAGCAAAATCACCGAGAAGATGGAAGAAATGAAGGTCGAATTAACAACGAAGACGGAAACGGCAAACGACAACTTGGCCACGACATTGACCGCAAAAATGGCCGACCTGACCACGCAAATGAAGGTGGCGAACGAGGCTCTCGCGCCAAATTTGAAGAACAGTTAGCCGGCGTGAGGATTAACGTGACGGAGCTTGGCAAGCGAATGGGCCAAGTGGACGAGCGCGTCGAGAATCTGGCGAACCGCTTCAATGACCTAGAGGAAAAGGCCGACAATAACGCCAACTCCCTGAACGCCATGGTTGAAGAGGTCGAAGACATCGCGAACCGCGTAAACAACCTGGAGGGAAAGGCCAACAGCAGCGTCAAGTCCCTGAGCGCCATGGTGGAGGACGTCGTCGGCAGGAGGTTGAAGGATTTAAAGGCCGACGCACCGGGACGCGACACAACTTCGGCGCGCTTCAAACCTCCGAAATATGACGGTGCGTCAACATTTGAGGTCTTCCGCCGCCAGTTCGACACAGTGGCTAAGAACAACAAATGGTCACCGGAGGAGGAGGCCGCACAGTTAATAGCCAGCCTCCAGGGACGGGCCGCGGAAGTCCTAAACGCGGTGCAGACAACGGCGGCGCACAGGGACATCTGGGAGGTCCTGGAGAATCGCTTCGGGAACCACCGCTTAGCCGCAGCATACCGCAGCCAGCTAAAGGCAAGGTCACAGCAGCCGGGGGAGACGCTGCAGGAGTTCGCCATAGCGAATGAGCAGCTGGCTAGCAAGGCCTTGGTTGACCTGCCACTGGAGTTCGTATCCCGGGAAGCCACCTACAACTTTGTCGACTGGGTACGGGAAACGGAGATTCGTCAGCGCCTAATGCTTGGCGATTATAAAACCATCCACGAGGCGCTGACAGCGGCATTAAGGATGGATTCGGCCAAAGTAACATCTATCCCGACGACGAGAACGAGGAGTGTCCGCTACGCCGGAGACAGAAGACCAGCTGAGGGACGCCGGCGAACACCTAGTGGCCTGTGTTGGGGGTGTGGACAAAAAATAAAAAAAAATAAAAAAAATAAAAATAAATAAAAAAAATAAAAAAAAATAAAAAAAATAAAAAAAATAAAATCTGCTTACCATGTCTTGGCATCTTGAAGCAAAACCAAGACATAGCTTCCACAAATTTTATTTTCTTTTTCCTCTTTTCAACTTTATTTTTATCAATTTCAATACATATTTGCAGATGTTTCTAAATCTAAGCTAACTAACTATGACTAAACCTATGTCACTGGAAACCAGTGACTTACAATACTCAAACTAAACTATTGCTACAACGGTAATTCTTGACATATATACAAACAATGAAACTACATTGAAATACATAACACAGATACTATACATCTACTAGAATTACCGTTCCTACATACTAAATTGATTAAACACCTGTCCCTGGTATCCGATCCTTTCCTCAACCGGAATCACATAGTTTTCTACATGCGTCAGGAGAAAAGGATGGTTCATCAGTTCCAGGTATAAAATCTACCTGTCTCTATCGATATTTTGAGTCTTCTTATGGAGGCTCCATCCCTCATTCCATCCTTCTCCGGCCAGCCGTCCCGATCCTGCCCAACGACACCCAGTAGTGCCGTCGGCGGTTGATCGTACATGGCTCCTGATGTTCCTGCTCCTCCTGCTCCTCGCTCCTCTGTGACATTCGATCCTCTTCTATTTGAGATCTGATGATTCTTGAGCAGATGGATTCTCTTTGTTGTTGTCGTACTCCTCTTCTGGATTCCCTCTGTCTGGATTCAATATAATTTTCATGTCCTTTGATAAATACGAATTTTGCAATTTCCTCTAAAATTTTATAATCATCGATATTCCGAACTATCTCGTAAATTGATTTTCCTGCTATCAGTTGTCGTTGTTCAAAAATTTCCTCTTCATATTTCACACATTCAAACAGACAATGTTCGGGAGTATCTTGCACATCACAGATGTTACAAATATCTAAATCAATCCTTTTTATCCTCTTCAGATATGTACCAAAGGCACCATGTCCCGTAAAATAATGTATGAGTCCTTGTTTGGGTGAAATATATGTCATTTTAATTCTTTCTCTTACGTATGGAAATATACTATATACTCTTCTACTTTCTTCCATAATATTCCACTCATGTTGCCATTCGTCCAAAATTAGATGATTCACAGTTCGTTTATCATAACATCTTCTACCCATAATTTCTTCTACTTTATCTTGTCTATCTTTCTTCAACCAATATAATGCTCCTCGTCTTCTAATAACATAATCTATAGGCCATATTCCCAATATAATCAATAATGACATCGTCGATGATGTTCTGACTGCTCCGGTTGAACGTAACAGAAACTGTCTCTGCATACTTCTAAGGATCTTAACATTTTTCTGCAATCGGAGGCGATGAGCCCAAATGGCTGCCCCATAACCGGTGATGCCAATCATGATACTATTGATATATATCCTTATGGCTTCTATCGGTAATTTAAAATTTCTAGTTGACAAAGTAGCTATTTTCATCATAATATTTCCAGCCTTATCCGATACTTTTTTCACATGCTCATCAAAATTTAATTTCTCGTCGACCTGTAATCCTAGATATCTAACATGGATTTCGCGTTTGATTATTTGTCCATTTATCTTCAGGATGGGATTTCTTTTCAACTGTCCTTTGAAGATAAGATACGCCGATTTTGCCGGTGCTACCTGTAATTTAACGGTATGGCACCATTGTTCCAAGATCTGTAGAATGCTTCGTCCTTTTATTTCAATTTCATTTCTACTATTAGCTTCAAATAACACGACGACATCATCAGCATACGCTATCACATCCTTCACTTCGACCATGGTCAACAATTTTTCAATAAAAGGCTCAATTAAAATATCCCAAAAAAGGGGCCGAGGATTGAACCTTGCGGGCACCCTCTAGTGATATCTTTGATAATCTTGCGGTCATTTCCCGTAATATATACTCTTCTATTAATACAATAATCGTTTAATAATTTGACTATAGTTGCTGGATAATCTTTGATTTTAAATATGTCAAATAATTCGGGCCACCATACATTATCAAAGGCGCCAGATATATCAACTGTTACTCCTACCACATATTTTTGATCTGAAGTTTTTACATTCATCGTTAAAGCGTTTAAGACATCCTCTGTTGAAATTCCTTTTCTAAATCCATATTGATTCTCCGTCATGCCTATCATCACTCTATACTCAATAATCCTTTTATATATCAATTTCTCTTGTAATTTTCCTAAAACATTTAACAAGCAGATAGGTCTATATGACTTTGGATTTGTTGGATCCTTGTCCTTTGCTTTTTTCAAAATTACGACATCCGCTTCTTTCCAGCAATATGGCACTCTTCCCTGGATTATACATTCATTTAATAAGGAAGTCAGATAGGGAGCTATTTGATGTTCTAGATTTTGGATGACTTCCACTGGAATACCATCAGGTCCTGGTGCTTTCCTCTTCTTCAAACTTTGGATAGCTAATCTAACTTCCATTTCATCGAAAGGATATATGACTTTATTATTAATATAAATACTATTATATTTATCTCTTTTTAGAGGATGTTCCTCTTCCTCGCCTCCAATATCATCCGAAGGTAATAATTTTGTCATTAGGAAATTTATAGATTCTATCTAATTTTTTGTATATTGTCCATCATCTTTTTGCAAAGTCGAAATTACTTCAGGTGCCCTTATCTTATCCGTTATGATTTTATATGGTACACCCCATACATTATTTCTTATGCTATCCTCCTTATATTTATCCCATGAATCATTTCTATATATTTCAATATCCTTCTTATATTTATCCTTCAACTCCCTATAAATTTTAAGATTTCTTTCCTTTTCATCCGCAATCAGACTGCGTTGATAAATTCTTCTGGCTTTCCTTACTTTATTCCTTAGGGTCTGCAAATTTTCATTCCAGAATGAAAGGGTATAATCCTGTTTGATCTTTACCTTCTTCAAGGTACTCCGCATACATTCTTGAATTTTGGTCGTCAATACTTTTGCTTTTTTGTCCACATCCATACTGGCATTATCATATTCTAAATGATTAAACTCTAACTTCAATTTATTCCAATCAGCGTCCTTTATTATATATCTTGTGATATTCCCATAATTACAGGCTCTATCTCCTTCTCCAATCACACTAAGATCAAAATATATTAAATTATGATCACTGGACGTCATATTCTGTCCTACTTTCCAATTTAAAACTTTATTATTGATATATCCTTTAGTTAATGTTAAATCAATATTTTCACTTGCACCCGCTCGGCCCTCAAAGGTGAATGGATTATTTGGCTGATTCTGGATTATTAATTGATGCTCCATAATAAAATCTTGTACCAGCCTTCCCCTATCATCGGTCTGCTTGCTCCACCACCACGAGGACTTTGCGTTAGCATCCATTGTCATTAAAATTGTTTCATTTTTAAAGGTATCAATAATCCTTTTTAATTTATCCAGATGAATTTCCGTATCATCCTTGTCTTGAAAATACTGATTACATAAAATGAAAGTTTTTCCCTTATACTTCAATTCTACACAAATTATCCATTCATCACAAAATTGCGTTATTTTTAGGACTTGAATCTCTTTATTTAAAATTACTATTGCTGCCATCGGTTGTAGACCCATCATTAAACATCTCGCCGAAACTGGCATGTGGATCAACTTTTGTCCTATAGTATAAGGTTCCTGTATACAAATGATATCATATTTCATCTCGCCTATAAGCTGGCGTAATTCCAACATAACAATCTTGCTGCGTTGGGTATTTATTTGTCCAAATTTTAAAATATGATTTGTATTAATCATTTATCAATTTTACTTTCTTGTGACACCTTCCAAAATCTTAATCCTCGAACATATGGGGATTCTTCCCAATAACCACTATTTCCTTCTTTACTCTCTTGTGTAAAAAAGGCACTTTCATCCGGCAATCCTTTTGTCTTCCTTAAAACAATTCCTTGTTTACATTGTAATTTTGGTGTCTTCGGTTTGGCACTATATAATATTGGCGTCATATTCCTTTTCGTCTTATAGGTACACGTCGAAATTTTCTTCCTCTCTGGCTGTCGTTGAATAAATCTATTATCTACTGGTTTATAAATTACTTTAGTTACTGTTTTCGGTTGCGTTATCTGTTTCCTACCACTATATATCCTATCATGCCTGATATGGACATAACAGTGGGGAAATTTTTGGGTTGAATCAAACGCAATCCGTCCATAACTCAAAACAAAATCCTTATAAACTTCATCTAGATCAAACTGTTCCCCTCTTCGATCATATGCCATTTCTATCAATTCTTTTAGCTCTTCTGGTACAGTTGGTAAATTTTTGGTACATAGATCTATTCTATCTACGGAGTCTGGTATAGGAAAAGTAATTTTATCTCCATTTGTATGTAATTTTCTGATGAGATGCCTCAGCGCTGCTAAATGAATCTCTCTTTCCTCCAACCTTGATAACTTGAGCATTAGCTCAAAATCGTCATATATGGATTTGGGATTCACATTACCTTCCTTCATTTGATCTTCCTCTATTATATCCTCATCACTTTCAACATACAACGGATTGGATTTAATTTTTCCTTCTACTTTCATCCATGGAGATGGGGGTGTGGACAGCCCGGACACCTGCAGAGAGACTGCCCATACCAGGAAGAGCAGCCGGAAAACGAGTAAGGGCCGTCGCGGAGAGGAGCACTTCGGCGCCATCACCACCATCTCCTCGAGTGACACTGCGCGCCGTCAGCCGGCGTATGGATGACAGACTCATCACGGACGATTGGGCAAGGGGAAATCCGTTCCGCGTGCTGGTGGACACAGGGGCGGCCGTGACCATCATCAGAAATGACGTGGCGACGGATTTGCCGACAAGGAAGCCGAGCCGACCATACCAGCTTGTCATGGCATCGGGCGACACCTTGCCTGTGGTGAAGGAGGCCCTGCTGGAGCTGAACTTGGGACGGAGTTTCGTACGTCTGTGGGTGTTCGTCGCGAAGGTGGCTGAGGAGGTTTTTCTGGGACTGGATGCCCTCAGGAGCCATGAGGCGACGGTCGACGTCGGCAAGAAGGGCCTGCGGCTTAAAGGAGAAGAGGTTATACTCCGTTAGCCCGAACAGCGCCTTGTAATTTGCAGGGTCATCTTGGACGAAGACGTGTTTGTCCCCGCGAGGAGCGAGGTGGTGGTGACGGCGCGACTGGAGGGCCAGAGAACCAAGAACATGATGCTTTAACAGAAGAGGCCGATACACGAACTGTGTGTAGCCAGGGCACTGCTGCCGTGCCGAGAGGAGGTGCCCGTGAGACTGCTAAATACAACGGACGCCGATTACGACGTCCAGGCCGGGACGGAGTTGGGAACGTGCGAGCCCATGGTGAGCGTAACAGCAATCGACGAGACACAGGAGCCGGCGCCGAAACAAAACCTGGGGCCCCGGCTAGAAGGCTTATTGGAGAGGGCGGCCGACCACCTGACCGCGGAACAGCTGGAGAAGTTTCGACAACTGCTAAGGCGGTATCAGCGCGTCTTCAGCCAAGGTGATAGTGACTACGGCCGCAAGGATAAAGTGCTTCACCGCATCGACACCGGAGACGCCCGGCCTATTCGGCAACCACATAGACGCGTTCCGCTGTCGAAGCAAAGGGTGGTACGAGACATGCTGGTGGATATGAGATCCAGGGGAGTGATTCAAGAGTCTGACAGCCCTTGGTGTTCCCCTGTAGTCTTGGTGACGAAGAAGAACGGCGAGCTGCGCTTCTGCGTAGACTACAGAAAGCTGAACGCTGTCACCCGGAAGGACTGGTTTCCCTTACCCCGGATTGACGACACCCTGGACACGCTAGCTGGTGCACAGTGGTTCTCGATCATGGACCTGAAGTCGGGCTACTGGCAGGTAGCTCTAGACCCGAGAGACAAGGAGAAGATCGCCTTCTCGACGGGCCAGGGGCTCTGGCAGTTCACGGATATGCCCTTTGGCCTCTGCAACGCACCAGCTACCTCCCAGCGCCTCATGGAGTCAGTGATAAGAGGGCAGACTTACGATGCCTACCCGCTAAACCTGGACGACATCATCGTCGGGAAGACTTTTGAAGATCACCTTGAGAATTTAGTAAGGTGCTGCAGAGACTGCAGGAGACCAACTTGAAGCTGAACGCGAAGAAGAGCCAGCTCTTCCGTAAGAAAGTTAACTACTTGGGCCACATAGTCTCAGCAACCGGAGTGGCCACAGACCCGGAGAAGACAAAGGCTGTGAGAGGTTGGCCGCGCCCAAGGGATAAGAAAACGCGGTGCAGTTTCCTGGTACTGTGCAGTTATTACCGCCTCTTCATAAAGGGGTTTTCCATCATCGCCAAACCCCTCACCCGCCTGACAGAGGAACACCGGGCTTATGTGTGGACAGAGGACGTCGAATACGCTTTCCAGCACCTAAAGGAGACCCTGTGCTGTTCTCCAATTTTGGGTTTCGCACAACCGGGTGGCGCCTTCATTGTGGACACCGACGCTAGCGACCATTGCATTGGAGGTGTCCTATCGCAGATCCAGGACGGCCATGAGCGAGTAATAGCCTACTACAGCAGGACACCATCCAAGGCAGAGAAGAACTACTGCGTCACCCGACGAGATTTACTGGCGGTAGTAAAGACCTTGGAGCACTTCCACAAGTACCTGTACGGTCAGCCATTCCACCTGAGGACTTACCATTCCGCCCTAACCTGGCTATTGAGCTTTAAGAACCTGGAAGGCCAGGCAGCACGTTGGGTCCAGAGGCTGCAGGAGTACGACTTCACCTCGGAAGAGGGAAGAGCTAAGGTAACGCTGACGCCATGACCCGAAGACCCTGTCCAGAGGAGTGCGGCCATTGCACAATAGTGGAGGAGAAGCAGCGTGCCGCAGCAGTCCGAGTAGTTGTGGCAGTGCTTGCGGACGGCCGAGATAGCGCCTGCTTGAGGAAGGACCAGCTGGCGGACGCAGACTTAGGGCCACTCTTGAGGAAAGTGGAGGCAGGGACGAGACCAACCTGGGAGGACATCGCACCGAGGAGCACCACCTACAAGTCGTACTGGGCCCAATGGGACACGTTGAAGACCAGAGAGGGGGTGCTGTTCCGGGTATGGGAATAACCCGATGGGAAGACGGAGAGAGAACAGTTGGTGCTTCCCCGGAGTAAGGTCCCGGAGGTCTTGGAGCAAGTGCACGCCGGTACTACGGGAGGACACCTGGGAGCGAACCGAACGATTGACAAACTACGGCAGCGCTACTACTGGCTGAGGCTCCGAGCAGATGCTGTGAGATGGTGGAGTCAGTGTCACTTGTGCCCGGCGAGTCGCGTTACCCAGACTAGAAGTCGGGATCACATGCAGCAGTGCAACGTCGGAGCGCCATTCGAACGGATCGCCGCTGACATTGCTGGATCGTTCCCAGTTTCCGACCGAGGCAACAAGTACCTAATGGTGGTCGTGGACTACTTCACCAAGTGGCCGGAGGTGTATGCCATCCCAAACCAAGAAGCAAAACAATCACAGACTGCCTCGTGGGGCAAGTGTTCTGTCGATTTGGGATGCCGTTAGAGCTACACAGTGACCAGGGTACCAACTTAGTGTCCAACCTAATGAAGGAGGCACTACAAAGGCTTGGGGTGAGCAAGACCCGCACGACGCCTCTACATCCCCAGTCGGATGGCATGGTCGAAAGATACATCAAGACCTTAGAGGAAAACCTGAGGAAGGTCGTGGCCAGCCATCAATGAGACTGGGACGTGAAGGTGCCACTGTTTTTGCTGGCCTACCGCTCGTCTACACACGACACAACTGGGATGCCGCCAGCCAGTTTAATATTCGGCCGAGAGCTACGGCTCCCTTTTGACCTGGCTTTTGGGAGCCCTCCGGAAGCGAAACAGCCAGCGACCTAGTAAGTGGAGAACTTGGTTGACCACCTGCACGACATGCACGAGATAGCTCGCCAGAATATCCAGAAGGCAAGCGAACGAATGAAGACCACATATGACAGGCAAGCCAAAAGCAAAGGTTTCCAGTAAGGTGACCTGGTCTGGTTTTACCGTCCTACCCGGACCAAGGGACGCTGCCCGAAGTTCCAGCAGCCATGGCAACGACCGCAACGGATGGTGAAGAGGATTAACGACGTGGTCTACCGCATCCAGAAGGTTCCCCGAGGGAAGATTTTGGTGGCACACCTGGATCGCCTAGCCCGCTACAATGGTTCTGTTCGGGACGACCAGCTTTGAGGAGGGAGCAGTGTCACCCAATTAGCGGAAGGCACGACCGGCGACCGCTGGGAGGGACCCGAGGCAGCCGAGAGACGCCCCCCCATTAATCTCAGTCACTAACTGAGGGGTGATTAGGGAAATGTCACTTGTCCCTGGACGTTTCTCTCCCCTTCTCCTGTCCTCTGCAACTTTCGGGTGATTCGCGGAAAACCAGAGAGTTCTAGAAAAACAGTGATATTCCTATAAAAAGGGCTTAAATGAGTCAGGCAGTTCTTCTTGGAAAGCAGCGGAAGAGTGCAGCGCTAGTGTAAGGACGAGAAGACTGTGTACGTGCGTCGGAGGTGTTTAGGTAATTGCGAGAGCAAAGTGGAATTGTAACGGACGAACTGGTGAATCGTAATTGTGTGCATTACGTAATTCTGTGTAATTGGCAAGTGTTTAACTTAAGTCGTTGGAAATAAAGAACATTTTTGAGTGGTGCAATTGGACTTTTCATTTCACGAACCCACAAATTCACAATATATACAATTTTCCCCAGGAAAACCTCCCCAGGACAGCGGACGTTCCACCCTATTGACAATGGACATGAAATGGAGGGACAGTAAATTTGGGGGATGTTTTAGTTAATTGAGGGAAATTAATCATTTCTTCATGCTAGCCGTATATAGGCTAAGATCTTTAATAGATCGAGTCAACATGAAAAATTCAATACCATTGCCGGGATTTAAACCACGGTTCTCCTTTTTTCCAACCAGTCGCTCTAACCCATTGAGCTACCATGGCCAACTTGCCATAATGACATTACATTCTCCCTTTCACTCCTATATTTCCCTGGGAGACCACTAGGGGATCTCGCATTCGAGATACAAGTTTTGTGGCGACTTACTGTCTTAAGTACTTCAGATTCTCTAGTGTTCCTCCGTGGAAATATGAGAGTCAAATAGAGAATTTAATGTCGTTACGGCAAGTTGTCCATGGTAGCTTAATAGGTTATAGGGGCTGGACGGAAACCAGGAGATCCGTGGTTCAAATCTCAGCCATGGCATTGAAATTTTAATGTTAACTCTATTCGGTGGATGTGATTGACGTACCCAGAACTTGGCTGGAAACCCGGAAAGAAACCGAAACAACCCATGGGTCGCGTAGGTAGGCCACGGTAATCAAACCCGGACCTCCCGAATGCAGACTAAAGCGCCTTACCGATTTCGCTGGTTATATCGTATTTAAAATATGTTTATAAGTAACTTACAGTACTACCTACAATTAAACTACATTCTCGAATCGTTCACCCACGTTCCAAAATTAACATACAGGTTTAGAGAAGTAATTACATTCCGTTGTAAATCCAAACATAGATATAGACACATGTGAATCAAAGTTTGTTGAACTCTTTGCGTCCTTTAAGCTCTATGCTGAGCCTTTGCAGTAACTAGAAAATCATAAATTGGGAGTAGCACTTTAAAGATGCAGCCATATTCCAAAATTTAAACTAAAGGCAAACATCTTCTCGAAATTGTTTAATGAGGTACTACAAACTGATGTAATTAACGCTGCTTAGTTATATTTTGAATTGCAAAGAAAGGAAAATGTTACAAATGTTAGTATGAGGACCACTTCTAAGACTTTTCCCAAAATATTCAATCTACACTTTTTGTTATGAAAAATTACCGAACATGCGGCATCATGATCAAATCGCTAGATATAATTTACTCAGTTAAGGAAAACCAAAAATGTATCTGTTTTGAAAGTAGAAGTCACAGCTTATGTCTTATTGTCACCTTTTATTCTCTGTTGCAATATTTCGCATTATGGTTTACGGCTTTCTTTCTTTTAGTTAGCGTGTGAAGAATTGTGCTCCTTCCACAACTTTGACTCCAAGATTTAGCAGAAATCTCAGGTTCTCTTAAAAAATAAAACAGTTTTCAGTAAAATCTCATTGTGGTGGTATCTGTAAGTTGTAAATAACATAATTCCACAGGGAAATCAAACTTTGTTTATATGTTCATAGCTATTAACTCTAAATATGTATCTCACATTTCATTTGTCATTATCGGATAAAAACAGCAACAAAACAATGTAAAAGCACTCTAAAACATATGTTATATAAGCTAAAATCCTCAGTGTATACATATATACATTTTCAAATGCTTCTATTCTGGGGTATAGTTACCTGTTTCTTCGGCATTTGCGTATATACATTCTCAGCTGTTTTTTGTCATGGCGAAATAACACGAACTTAGTTACGTATCTTATAAAGCTTTATAAATACTTGTTACACTTCTTCCTTGGTATACTTTATTACAGGTAGTGCCATCTGTGGACAGCAAAACAAGGTTGACTGGAACTTTCATTTTTGTGAGTCAGAATGTTTTTCTTGACGGAAATGTGTAAACTAACATATTTTCTGGTACGTAGCATTTACTGTAACTTCAACTATTTACAATTACACTAAATTGTCAAGTCACTCGTTCACAAGACTTATGTTTCCCACTATTCCAAATTTAGCATACCTTCCCCTTCACAGAAGTAATCGCGGTGTCCATTTCTTTTTAGGTACAATAGTTATACAGGATATATTAAATATCTCGCACTGATACAACAAAATACGCCACGTTCACATTCAGCAGAGCTAATAGGTTGTTAGCAAATTTATGTAACCTTTTTCAAACGGAAGTTATTATTCCTTTTTATATTTTTGGCGAAGGAAAGATTACGGAATTTAAAAGACTGACATATCATCCACATGTTAAATAGTTTAAAATTGCCCAAAGCCACCCAGGTACTGATATAACATTGTTAACTTTTAGCCAATGCTTACAAAAGTGTGTACCGTTTCCTACAGGTATTACTTAAATATTCTAAACCATATTCTAAACTTGAAACCAAAAGCAAAGAACATATCGGAATTGTTTAATGCGATAACATAAACTTATATAATGTACTCTGCTTAATTAGATTTTATGAGTTACAGGAAAGAAATCTTACAAAAGTTGGTTAGACCGAAAAGCAGAGCTGAGACAAAATAATAAAGCTACACTTTTTGTTATGTAAATATACCAAACTTACGTCATCGTGGTAGAACCGCTGGATATAATTAACATAGGGAACAAAAGCACAAAACGTATCTCTTTTGGAGGTAGAAATCAAATCGTAAGTTTTATTGTCAACTCTTATTCTCTGGATCTCTGAAGGAGGATCCCTGAAGAAATCAAACCGTATTCAGCAAAATCTCAGTTTGCGGGTATCTCTGAGTTGAGCATTACGTATTTCCAAAGTGAAATCAAACTTTGTTTATAAGTTAATAGCTGTTAACCCTAAATACGTATATTACAATTCATTTGTCGTCGCATACAAGTTCCAGTACAAAAAATCTAACATGATATACCTTGATTTGACCCTAAATACAAATTTTGAATAAGCTAAAAACTTCTAATTGTATTCACTTTCGAATGCTTCCATTCTCATGCTCAATAAATTGTCTCTGCGACATTTTCGTCTAAAAATTCTTAGCTTTTCCCAAATTTCGAGAAATAAAACGCACTTAAATATCTGCTAAACTTAACGCACAGAAATTCATATCTAATAAAACTTCGTAAATATTTGTAATTCGTCTTTTTTGGTGTACGACATTAAAGGTAGTGCCATCTGTAGACACAACCGGAACTTTCGTTGTTTCTGAGCCAAAATTTTTTTTTTCTGGTGGATATCTGTAAACTAAAATATAGTGTGGTATGTGAGTAACTTAACTTTAAGAGAATCACACTACTTTCTCAAATCACTCATTCACAACTGTTTATGTTCCCAACTATTTCAAATTTAGCATACTCGTTCACAGAGGTAGTCTCGCTGCCGATTTCATTGTAGGTGCAACAGGGATAGAGGATAAATAAAAAATCACGCACAACAGTTCTCCTCTCTGTATACAAAATAATAGGTTACCTTAACATTCATCAGAGCTAATAGTTATTGGCAAATGTAAACAAACAAACAAACAACAAGGCTGCAGTATATCTTGACTCTCACAATTGTGATTTTACAATTTCGATATACTTGTCTATGCCTATGGTGGTATTCTTTAAGCGCGTCGCTAGTACTTCGTTGCATGACAAATGTGGGCCCGAGTATGAGTATGTAGTAGGGAAAAGGAAAAACGATAACCAAATCAGAAAGTAAGAAAAGGAGAGTGTGGAGCAGCACTTCTATTCGTAATTACTTGTACCTCAGAGCATGTTTAAAAGAAATATTAACAGTTCCTTTTTTTAATTTACGTCCTCCAACGTTAAGTCATATCGGACGATGAATAAAATGGGTGAAATGCGGCCCAAATAAGCCCAGGGTCTACAGAGCCTAGAGTTACCCGACATTCGTCCTTCAGGATAAGGGAAAACCCCGGAAAAACCTTATCCAGAAACTTACCCTGACCGAGATTTGAACTCGGGATCTCTTGAATGTGAGGCAGACACGCTACCATCACGCTACCAAGGCGGGCAGAAATATTAACAGTTGATAGTGCTAGCGTGTTAGAGTAATCAGGCTGTCTTAACCGAACAGTAGTACAAGAAGTGTACTTTAAGGGTTAGAGTTTACTGTAAAAAGGCAATGCATTAGCTGATTTCACGTACAAATGAAATTTCACTGCACGCAATGTGCAGTTTGCATATATATTAACTCTCCAAAACCATTTACCATGATGAAGCGGTATAAGAAATAATTAAAGAAATGACTTTTAAGAGGAACACTAATTTCCATATTTAAGAACTTGGATAACCCCACTAGAATCACACACTCCACTAAAAAGTGTCCAGCTTGCTGATGACATTTGTGATTATACACAAACCCGATGAACGCGTAAATTTGAGGGACCGAATTGCTAAGCAGTATAATAGATTAACGTTTTCAATATGGCTGCTAATTAACTTTGCTGTATAAAAACTGCAGCAACATGCAATCGTAGAAATATAAGTCAATGACTTGTGGATAAACGTTAATAAAAATAATTTTTAGTTTACTTGAAGGTGGATTTTAATCGCCTTTATTGACAAAACATTTCATAACAACCACCGATTTATATTTTAGAGAATCTAAAAAAAAAGAAACAGTGGAATAACCCTACCCTAAGTATAATTATCATTCACAAGTGCAGATATTTTCTGACATATAGGAAGGTGAAACTAATGGAAACTATGACTAAAAACTAGTTCCATGCCGCTTGGTCCTTCTTGCGACACGCACATATATATCAAAATCCTTTCATGGAAGTGTTGAAAACAGTGTTGTTGTATAAATTAAATTAATTGGGAGTCGATTAAGGACATATCTTTGCCAGAGCTTGAGCATCCATGGGAAACCTTTAGTGATCCATTTTTCTAGTGCACTCATGTACAGATCGGCCAGGAAGGGTGATAAGAGGCTGCCCATTGCTAAACCAGAAGTTTGATGGAAATATTTTGTTTGAAACTGGAAGAAATTCTGTTCGATGCATAATTTGGTAAGTTCGATGTAATCTGAAATTTCAAGATATGACATTCCAAGTGATTTGAGCGATTTTTCTATCAAAGTTGTTAGTTGTTTAACTGGTAAGCTGGGAAACAGTGATTTAACGTCAAATGAGACTAGTGTGTCCTCTTCATTTAGTTCAGTATCCTTAATGTGTTCTATAAGTTCATAGGAGTTTTTGATGCTTAGGCTATCAAATTTTGGAAATGAGTTGAATCTAACAAAAACTCTGGTATATATCAAATTGAATGCTGTGACTGTAGTCAAATTTATATTGGAAAAACCAAAAGAAATTTAGAAACAAGAGCAAAGGAACACTTTAGGAACATAAAATACACAAATTAGAAAAATGAGCAGTTGCCACGCATTTTTGGGAAAAAAACCACAACAAAAATCCAGAACCAAAATTACTAAAACATACAACAGGAAAAGAAGAACTTTCCACATGGGAACAAATCTTTATTCCCAAAAATAGAAACAAAGTATTCAATTCGACATCCCCCAGAAAGACATCCGCCAGCTACACCAATGAGAACCAGTCGATGTCCGGCTGAAGATAGAGGGAAGGCCTCTGAAACTCCTTCCGGGAAAATTTAAAAGTAAGTGTTGTTTAGTGTCATTAATCGACTCCCAATTAATTTAATAAACGCACATATATATTAGAATGTTATTTTCTGCCGTCATCTTATACCTCCAAAATCGAAAATTACAAAGAATAACACACATTAATAGCAAGACGCATGCTTGCTTCTCCACATTACGTTAACTAGAGCCTTTGTCTTACTACATCCCTCTATTACTTTATATCGCTATATGACTCCACCAATTTCTCTTACTACCCCTCTCATCTTTTCATCTCGTTGTCTATTACCATCTGTTTATGCAACTATAATGTAAATTGAGGTTTTAAAAACAGCTTCTTCTGATACGCTTGTTACACAATCGTTTAGCGACAGGTGTAGTATACGACAATTAGAGTTAAAATTGTTAAACACTTTTAAACATTTACATTAAATATGTCTTATAAAGATCAAGGGTTGTATGGAAAACAATCTTTTTATCATTTTAATGCAAGAATTTGCAAAACGAAATATAAAAGCATAACTGATTTATTACTGTTGTTTACACCCTGTACTCATTTGAACATCAATCCATTCATCGTCCAGTTAGACTTAACGTTGGAGGTTTTACCTTTTCCTGAAAGATGAATGCCTGGTAACTCTGAGCTCAATGCACCCTGTACTCATTTGAACATCAATCCATTCATCGTCCAATAATACTTAACGTTGGATGTTTTACCTTATCCTGAAAGATGAATGCCTGGTGAATCTGAGCTCTATGCACCCTGTACTCATTTGAACATCAATCCATTCATCGTCCAATTAGACTTAACGTTGGAGGTTTTACCTTTTCCTGAAAGATGAATGCCTGGTGATTCTAAGCTCTATGTACCCTGTACTCATTTGAACATCAATCCATTCATCGTCCAATAAGACTTAACGTTGGAGGTTTTACCTTTTCCTGAAAGATGAATGCCTGGTGACTCTAAGCTCTATGTACCCTGTACTCATTTGAACATCAATCCATTCATCATCCAACATGACTTAACGTTGGAGGTTTTACCTTATCCTGAAAGATGAATGCCTGGTGTCTCTAAGCCCTATGTACCCAGTACTCGTTTGAAAATTCTTTATTTCATGGTCCGATATGACTAAATTCTGGTGGTTTCACCTTATCCTGAAAGATGAATGCCTGGTAACTATAAGCTCTATGTACCCTGTACTAATTTAAACATCAAGCCATTTATCGTCCGATATGACTAAATGCTGGAGGTTTTCCTTGATTCTGAGAGATGATGGCCTGGTGACTCTAAGCTCAAAGTAACCTGTACTCATTTGAACATCAATCCATTCATCATCATCCTGTATGACTTAACGTTGGATGTTTTACCTTATCCTGAAAGATGAATGCCTGGTGTCTCTAAGCTCTATGTACCCTGTACTCATTTGAACATCAATCCATTCATCGTCCAATAACACTTAACGTTAGAGGTTTCTCCTTATACTGAAATATGAATGTCTGGTGACTCTAAGCTCTATGTACGCTGTACTCATGTGAACATAAATCCATTCATCGTCCAATAAGACTTAACGATTGAGGTTTTACCTCAATCTGAAAGATGAATACCTGGTGTTCTAAGACCAATGTGCCCTGTACTCATTTGAACATCAATCCATTCATCATTCTATATGACTTAACGTTGGAAGTTTTACCTTATCCTGAAAGATGAATGCCTGGTGACTCTAAGCTCTATGTACCCTGTACTCATTTTAACATCAATCCATTAATCGTCCAGTAAGACTTAACGTTGGAGGTTTTACCTTATCCTGAAAGATGAATGCCTGGTGACTCTAAGCTCTATGTACCCTGTACTCATTTGAGCATCAATCCATTCATCGTCCGATATGACCTAACGTTGGAGGTTTTACCTTATCCTGAAAGATGAATGCCTGGTAACTCTAAGCTCTATGTACCCTGTACTCATTTGAACATCAATCCATTCATCGTCCAGTAAGACTTAACGTTGGAGGTTTTACCTTATCCTGAAAGATGAATGCCTGGTGACTCTAAGCTCTATGTACCCTGTACTCATTTGAGCATCAATCCATTCATCGTCCGATATGACCTAACGTTGGAGGTTTTACCTTATCCTGAAAGATGAATGCCTGGTAACTCTAAGCTCTATGTACCCTGTACTCATTTGAACATCAATCCATTCATCGTCCAGTAAGACTTAACGTTGGAGGTTTTACCTTATCCTGAAAGATGAATGCCTGGTAACTTTATTCATATTCGCTTTTGGCAATTAAACAAAAGGAAGAAAGAGAGATAGAGAGAGAGACAGAAAGAGAGATAGAGAACTGTCGCACTGTACAGGAAAAGAAACGGAAGAGATATGGAGTTGTTTGATAAGAAATTATTTATTTTATTAAAAATTATAGTAGTTTATATCACAAAAAGCGTAAATCCTACACAGATAATATACTGAAAGGAAATATTTGCACGTAAAATGCGAATGAACGAAAATGTGAAGGTAGTCTTCAGTGGCTTAAATTATTTATACTGATATTTTGTCGACTATGAGGTCAGATAGATTTTGAAATATTTTGGTTTATTTATATATAGAGAAACCATAATATAATTATTATGAATATTATTTGCATCAATTATATTGGAGTTTGGGAATTACTGTTCCATATGAATATTTCTAAGTGCTAAATACTTCTGAAGGTTTCGAAAAGGAGTAGTTTCCTGAATTTTTAATTATATAGTAGAAGTTTAATTAAAAAACATCCCTCTGTAATATTTTAAACATGTTTCACATTATTAACAAGGTAATTATCATTATATTTTGATGTTGACGTCACAATGGCATTGTCAGTGTGTAAGCGAATTTGCCGTTCATGGTAATCTCGTGAAAATAAACAATTTATGTCAAATACTTTATTTTGAGAAATGTACAATTTTTGAGATATTCCTTGTAATTTGTCTGAATTTTACAATTGTTATTTTTTTCTTGAATTTGAGGTGTTTCATATTTTTAGCACTTGGCTGTGTAAAGATAAATTTATTTGGAAAATTATCATACACTAACGCACTCTTTAAATTTTGACTATGTCTTAAAGCCTGATATGTTCTCATATTTCCTTGCACCTTCAAAAAATTTAGCAATAAGTTAATTTTTGCCATCTTTTTCTTTAAGTTAGGTGCACCAAAGGTAATGTCATATGACTTAAAGGGTTGAAATGAGGTTCAAATGAGTTCAGAACCTATAGAGCTTAGAGTTACCCGACATTCTTTGATGCCGTATTTATCAGCCGTATGATTGAATACGATTTTAACAATGAATAAAATGATAATTAAATTATAATGAGGACGTAAGGTGAAAGAATTTAAGATAATGAATATTACAGATGGATAAGTTCATGAAACAAAGCAACAGCATTTAATTCAATTACTAGAATGCGAATAAGTATTTTAACCCAGAGCTATGTAATAAAGTTGCTGGTCTATATGGATGAAAATGTTCCGTCGAAAGGCTGTGGTCACGGGATGGGTCGCTACCTGGGTCATTACTAGACCGGTCCAAACCTGGCCCAAACCAGTATTTCGGGGAAATGTCCGCGTGGTTGTAGCTCGCTAACTAGAGTTTTTCAGAGAATTCCAGCTGGAGGCGGGGCTATATCTGTTTTGGTAAGGAATATTAGGTTTTAGCGTCGGTCTTCTAGTCTGAGACGTGATACCGTGTAGACGTGTTTTGCCTGCCGGGGACACAAACGTCGGATTGCGCCGAGAAGTACAATCAGTAATGAGAATCTTATTAAGGGAACAAGATCTCCCAGCAGTGAATTAAGCGGTGAAGTATACTTTCAAAACAGTGTTAGTAATTTATTCCATCGTGATAGATTTCAGCAATTCAGTATACTTTTAACATGATAGTGGAAATCTAGAGTAATTCGATCTGAACGCGGCGGCAACTCCTGGTGAACTGTGAGCCCGAAACGAACTGAATAGTAAAGCTGATACGATGAACTGTGTTGTTTTTATTTCGTCAACCTATCACACGCATACCCTGTAGATAGCGTGGTCTCAGCTCTAATGAATAGCCAGGGCAAAGAATAGTCAACTCATAGAGCAATCTACTAGGGACCAGACCACCGGGATCCAGGCTGCTAAGGTCACATCCAGAGTGGCTGGTACCCGAGACAGAGTATCAGCAAACGCAGCGGGGCAGGTAAAAGGCTACATCTTGCAAAACGAGGGAGAAAGTCTATGAAACCCTTATCGAGAGAAACTCCAGATTGGAAATGTGTGTAGTGTTTAACACCGCATTTACTACATACGGCACTGCAGGCGATGACACTGATGATACATGAGATTAAGATGGAGCACCGGTGAAATGAGATGGCGGGGGAAACCGGAGGTCCCGGAGAAAACCCGCCTAGCCCCGTGTTTTCCACAGCAATTCTCATTTTGCGGTCGCCTGTAATCGAACCCGGGCTGCCTTGGTAGAGAGCCAAGCGGTCTAACCACTGATCCACCATTTTCGAACTCGGCAAATCTTGAACCTATTGCAGATATCCATAGCAGTAAAAGGAGCATATACTTTAGATAACCCATACAAAATTATTTGTGTATTCTTTCAACTTCACGCCAAAAATGATTGAATAGTGATACATACATAAATAGTAAATATTTCTAAAATAAATCTAAAGGGAAGTCATAGTCGCTACATGGGTTGGTGCCAAGTTATACTCCGTGACCTAGAGTCGCATTTCGGGCCAAGATACACCCTCAGACTTTTGCTTGTGAAGATTGTGTGCGGTTCACACGCACCGTAATGTGAACCCTGCAGCTTCTGACCTCCCCGATGAGTTAAACTTCAACCGTTCGTATATATATATTACACGGTGTGCAGAATGTATCCGCGAGAGTTTCCAATGTCCAATGTTCAAGTATTACTTATGTGATTTTATACAAGTATTGCACTGTTCAATTACAATAACAATTTAAAAGCGTTTGGTAAGTTAATATTGCTGGCTTATAAAAAGAAGTGAAAACCCAAATCTTTCAGGGAAAAAAGTGTCTAGGCCGGTCCTTAAATCACTTACAGCACAGTAAGTCTCCATTAAGGTAGTTATCTCATGTGTATATAACGACTGCTAGTAGTTTACCGGAATAAATACGAGTCAGTTGGAGAATTTATGCCGTACTGTTATGTTGCCATTGCACCTCAGTGGTTGAAAGGAATTGGACAAAGCCCGGAAGATCCATGGTTCAAATCCCGGCTATGACATTGATTTTTAAGTGTTCACTCTAGCTATCCAAACTTTAGCAATGTGTGTGTGTGAACGGCATAACTCAAAGGAATTAAATGTCGATTAGATTCCAAACTCTAGCGTCTTATATAGACGTGATACGAAGGTTATAAAATAAAATTTACGTTCCAAACTTTGCTTCATATGGAATACTCTTAAAAAAATTATATTCTCAAAATTTATCACGGATTTGATTAAACTTCAGCATCTTGAAGGACAGGCTACACGGAAAATTACAACTTCCGAGTTAAAATTAAAATAAGTTAAAATCACCGAGTTCGAATCTCCGTCAGGGTGAGTTACATAGATAAGGTTTTTCCGGGGGTTTCCCTCATCCTTCATGACGAATGTGGGATAACTCAGAGCTCCATTGACCTCGGATTCATTTGAGCATCATTTCACCCAGTTCATTCATCGTCCGATGTGACTTAAAGTTGGAAGACGTAAACTACAAAAAAAGTTACAACTTCTATAATAATAAACCTATCATTATGAAAATGTAGTCACATAATTATAGTGTCATTTTATACTTGCATGCAAATTGTTATGTTGCTACACCGAACAGTTCATTATTTAATAATTAATTAATTTTGGGGAAAATATTGTAAAATTTAAAAATGTCCTACCCGTCAAAAAATGTCAGCTTTTAAGTTGAATTTTTGGTTTTGGCTTGTACAGAGCAACTTTAAAATACCCACATTGTTATTTTTTGGAATACCATTGCATAATTTGTTCTAAAATGTTTTCTTCGTGTTAGCTCTCAAAATTTTTAAAATATTAACTTTTTTATTACTTAACACCATATAATCTTCAAAACAGAAGCATTAACAAAATTGGGAAGATGAAGTTCCTTATTTACATATTATAGACCTATCCTGGAAGTTTCACCAACTTAAATTTAAAACTTTGATATGTGAGGCATTTTGTATACTGAAAAGTGATAGAAAAAAGTTTCTCAGAAAATGAACTTGAAGTCATGATTGTTACTTTTAACGATTGTTAAAGTTCTCTTTAAATTGTTATGTGACGGCTTAAAATGGTGCAAATGATAAAAATAACATGCCATCTATTACTACAAACACTAAGCTAGCAAAAATGCCAAAAAAGAAAATTCCATGATGTTCAAAATTTTAGGGGAACTTTCAGTGTAGCCTTGCCTTAAGATATTTTCATAACAAATGTGTCGAATTTACCATCTGAAGTCGTCTTCATTCTGAATGACATTTGTATACACTCAGAGTCAGAAAATCTTACTACGGGGAAAAAAGTGAAGATCTTGCTAAAACATGCAATTTACCTAATACATTCTTTGGGAGTTAACAATTTTCGAAATATTCCTTATTATTCATTTCAAGTAACAAGTATTTATCTACAATATTCCGAAATAGGGAGTGGTTATCCGTTTTTTTATCTGATGACGTTTACAGATGAGGATGCAAACAGAAGTTGCTGATCTGATGATCTGGTGGGTAAGGCGGATGGTCAAGCAGTTCAAACCATAATTCTTGGATTTTTGCCATTGCAACTGCTAAGGTGTGAGACCGTGCGTTCTCTTGATGAAACAGGATTTCTTTTCTCAGCAAATGTGGCCGTTCTTCCGCAAGTTCCGCCTTCAGCTTCTGAAGTTGTGATGTGTAGTATACTTCCAAAATGAGTTTTCCTTGTTGAAGGTAATTGATTAGAATGACTACATTGACTATACCAAAAAACAGTCACCATCGCTTTCCCAGACGAAAAAACCCGGTTTTGCTGTTTTTTGGAGCCGGTTCTCACCTTGCAATCCAATGTTTGCACTGTACTCTTGTTTTGGGCATATAATTGTGTATCCAAGTTTCATCCATAGGCCCGCCTTGGTAGCGTAGATGGTAGCATGTCTGCCTCACTTTCAAGAGGTCTCGAGTTCGAATCTTAGTCAGGGTGAGTTACCTGGATAAGGTTTTTTCTGGGGTTTCGCTTAGGCTTACAGACGAATGTCGGGTAGCTCTAAGCTCCATGGACCCTGTACACTTTCAACATCATTTCACCCATTTCATTCACCGTCCGCTATGACTTAAAGTTGGAGGAAGTAAAATAACAAAAAACAAAAAGTTTCATCCACAGTAATTAATAGGCACCAAAACTCTATCTTGTTGCACCAAAACTGCACGAAAAGAGCCTTGGAAATGTTAATTCGAACAAGTCTTTGGTCTAACGTGTGCAAACGCGGCACCCAACGCGCGTACAGCTTTCTCATATATGCCAAAGAAAAGAAATGGAACATTTCAATTAAAAATCCAGAAATTATTAGAGAAATCGCACGTAAAGCTGCAGCAGCAAATTTTAGATTGCTTACGGAACATGATCATTTGGCAAAAACTTTCACAGAATAGGAATTTATACAAGTCCAAATTGTCCTCTGTGCAAGATAGGAGAGCAAATGACTGAAGAACATTTTTTAACCTGTGAAGTCCAACCAGCCGGATCTACTACACAGAAATAGTGGAGAGCAAGAGAACTAATGTCTTCATTGCCAAAGCCTAGCATTTGAAAACAACAACAACTATTCCTGAAAGATGACTGTCTTGTAACTCTAAAATCTGTCTAACCTAAATTCATATGAATATCAATAGGACTCATTTGAACAAATTTCATTCATTGTCAGATATGCTTAATGTTGGAGATGTTACCTTAACCTGAAAGATGAAAGAGAGTTACTCTAAGCTCTATATACCCTAGACTCATTTAATCATCATTTCTTTCATTGTCCGGAATGCTTAACGTTGGAGATGTTCCCTTAACCTGAAAGATGAAAGTTTGGTAACTCTAAGCTCAATATACCCTGGACTCACTTGAACATCATTTCATTCATTGTCCAATATGCTTAACATTGTAGATGTTTCCTTAACCAGGAAGATAAGAGTTTGTTAACTCTAAGCTCTATCTAGCCAGGGCTCATTTGAACATTATTTCTTCATTGTCCGATATGACTTAACGTTGAAGGTGTCCACTTAAGCTGAAAGGTAAAAGTTTGGTAACTCTAAGCCTTATGGAACCTGGACTCATTTAAATATCATTTCATTCATCGTGCTATATGTGTAAACATTGGAGGTGCTCACTTAAGCTGAAAAATGAAAGTTTTGTAATTCTAAGCTCTATCTACCCTGGACTCATTTGAACATCATTTCTTTCCTCGTCCGATAAGGCTTACCTTAGAGATGTTCCCTTAAATTGGTAGATGAAAGTCTGGTATCTCTAAGCTCTATGTACCCTGGAATCATTTAAACATCATTTAATTCATCGTCCGATTTGACTTAACGTTGGAGATGTTCATTTAACCTGAAAGATGAAAGTTTGGTAACTCTAAGCTGTAGGAACCTTGGACTCATTTGATATCATTTCATTCATTCTTGGATACGACTTATCGCTGGAAGTGTTCCCTTACCCTGAAAGATGAACATTTGGTAACTCTTATCTCTATGTACCCTGGATTCATTTGCGCACCATTTCATTCATCGTCCGATATCACTTAATGTTTGAGGTGTTCTCCTTCCAAAAAGATAAAAGGTTGGTAACTCCAATCTCTATGAACCCTTTACGCCATTGAATATCATTTCCTTCATTCTTTGATACGACTTAACGTTTGACGTCTTTCCCTATCCTGAAAAATGAATGTTTGGTAAATCAAAGCTCTATGTACCGTAGCCTCATTAGAGCATCACTTCATTCATCGTGATACCGAAATTATTGTTTGCCAGAAGAATCATGATAGATGTCGAAGGAATGTTGGTTCTTTGTCAAGACCAACGGCAACACCAGTTCAGTTGGGGAAAGTCTGTAACAAAGCCATTTAAGAAGCAGTGTCCTTAGAAGATTTCTAAAGGAATTGTCACTTTACGAGTATGAATAGCGAATTCTTTGGATCATTTAAAATTGCGACCAAAACAGCCACAAAGGGACTTTGTGTAAAAGAGTTTTGAAAGGGAAAGTTAGAGATATATACTCGCGCAGCTGTGGTCAGGGAAGCACTCTACGGCGTAAGGCTGATGGAGACATTTCGCGGCTAGGAAGCCATTATAAACACTCTTCGGTGTGTAGTCGATATGGCTAGTTCGCGGCTAGGAAGCCATTATAAACATTCTTCGGTGTCAGCCGATAAGAGGGGAGTCTGAGACGTGAAGTCTATTAGAGCGGTCAACTTTTTCGGTGTTAGATAATTGTCGGTTCATATATACGAGAGGAACAAATAAAGTTAATCGAACAATAAACATTCTGCCGTCAGTCTCTGAAAACAGTGATCAATTGTGGTAACCCTTGTTAGACACATACTTTTTTGCTTCAAACAGGCGCACAACGTGGAGCTGTGGTAACCCTTGATCGCCATCATCATCATTTTTGTATCAAACTGGCGCGCCAACGCGTGGCACGATAGGAGAAGGACGTTCGACAAGTGGAGCTCGATACGAGGAGGAGGTTCAGCACGATACGAGGAGGAGATTCAACTCGATACGAGAAGGAGTTTCAACCCGACGACGAGGTTCAACAGGAGAAGGAGGTTCAACCTGAGGAGGAGGTTCAACCAAGAACGAGTTTCAACCCAACAACGAGGTGCAACAGGAGGAGGTTCGACTCGAGGAAGTTTGACAAGTAGCTCTACAGCAGTCCTAACTGGAAAGAAGAAAGGAGGCCGACATCATCATCAGAGACATCAGGAGCCAGTAAAAACTATCAAAGGTACAGAGTGTAAAATTACTTACTAGAATATGGTGAATTTATTTGAGAAGTGAAAAACAAGATTTTAAGTAAAAAAATTTGTAGAAAACATGGAAGTTCCAGAGGTTGATGCTAGTAGCAGTAGGCAGAAGTCGAAGCACCAGAGTGTAGTGTAACTGTCCCAAAGAATGTAGAAATGGAAAGAAGTATGTTAAGGGAACTCAGAGAAATATTTGCAAGTTTCAGTAAAAATATAGAGAATGAGATTCAAGGTTTAGGAAAAGACAATGAAAGTTTAAGTGAAAGTTTAAGTAAAAAGATGGATGATAACAGTCAAAGTTTAAAAAGATAGAAGAAGAGTTAGAAAATAGTGTTCAGAAGTTAGAGGCAGGACAAATAGAACTGGGAAAGAAGTTAGACAATCAACAACAGTCGTTAGAAAATTTCAGGAAAGATAGTCAGGAAGTAGAGAACGTAAGAGAAGATGCTGATCAGGTAACAAACAGTTTAGGGAAATATGTTAGTGGGGAAACGCAGAACGCTGAAAATGAAGTTTTGGATGTAGTTAATGAAAGGTCGGATAGTGAAAACAGAAAACTGAGGGAGGAAATAGGACAGAACTTAGATAAAGAAAGAGAATTAGCTGGAAAAGAGTTAGAAGAAACTAGGAGTCGATTAGAAGTATCAGAATGGGAAAATATAAAACTGAAGTGAAAATAGTGAAGTAGCAATAGAGATCACGATGAAGAAAGAAACTGAACATTTTAATCTAGTTAGTGAAAGGTCAGATATCGAAAGCAGAAAACAGATAGAGGAAATAGCACATAAATTAGGCAAAGATAGAGAAATAGCTAGAAATGTGTTAGAATAAACTAGGAGTAGACTAGAAGGATCAGAATGGGAAAATAGAAAGCCGAAGAGGTATTTAGAGGAAAACAAAAATCAAATGAATGAGGTAGCTATAGATATCACGGCGACGAAAGAAACATTGAAAAACATTCAAAATCGAGGGAGAAATGAAAGAGAAATATTAAAATATTTCGGGCAAGGGGCACAGTTCCATCAGAATATGCGTAAGAAAGATAGGAAAGAGATCGATATACGATACCTAAGCTAGATATGGAAAAATCATGGAGATGTAGAATAAATAAGTCCTTTGTACATGGAAAAGTCCGCAAAATTCTCTTGTATTTTCGAAGTACGTTGTGGGATGATGAATTTTCTTGTAAATGGAAGGAACTTAGGCTAAAGTATTTAAAATTGCCATAAAATTTGTAAGAGGAGAAGAAACAAACTTGTAAATTGTATAGTTTAAGTATGAACAGTGTAGTGTAAAATTGTATAGGTTAAGTATAAACAGTGGTGACAGTGCAGTGAAACTTAAAACTAAACAAGTGAAAAAAAATTTATTAATAAAAAAACCGAACAATGAAAGTCTTTTGAAAAGAATATTTATATAGAATCCAGAAGAACAATTCAGAATTGTTGTAAAAAATATATATAATATTATTAATGTACAATTGGTTTAAACACGGGAGTGTATATTTAGGAATTGTTTCAAGTGTAACAACAATATGAATTGATTTTGAGTAGATCAGATGGAGAAAAAGAGGGATGAGGTAGATTGAAATATTTTCCGAGTAATATTTAAAAGTTGAAAATTGCAGAACAGAATGTTGGTAAATTTTAAATGAACCGTTGTTATGTAACCATGTGAATAATTTTTAGGAAATGTCATGTAAAAATTAATGTTGTGAAAAGAAATTGTAAAATGAATTGGAAGTTGCTGACAAAGGTCTAATATTTTGCGTTATATTCGGGCAAGACATATATATTATTTCATTATGGGATAATAAAATAATATCTATGGGGGTATTTGATACCGAAATTATGGTTTGCCAGAAAAATCATGATAGATGTCGAAGGAATTTTGGTTCTTTGTCAAGACGAAGGGCAAGACCAGTTTAGTTGGGGAAAGTCTGTAACAAAGCCATTTAAGAAGCAGTGTCTTTAGAAGATTTCTAAAGGAACTGTCACTTGACGAGTATGAATAGCGAATTCTTTGGATCATTTACAATGGCGACCAAAACAGCCACAAAGGGACTTTGTTTGTGTAAAAGAGTTTTGAAAGGGAAAGCTAGAGATATATACACGCGCAACTGTGGTCAGGGAAGCACTCTACGGCGTAAGGCCGATGGAGAGAGTTCGCGGCTAGGAAGCCATTATAAACACTCTTCGGTGTGTAGCCGATATGGCTAGTTCGCGGCTAGGAAGCCTTTATAAACATTCTTCGGTGACAGCCGATAAGAGGGGAGTCTGAGACGTGAAGCCTATTAGAGCGGTCAACTTGTTCGGTGTTAGATAATTGTCGGTTCATATATACGAGAGGAACAAATAAAGTTTATCGAACAATAAACATTCTGCCGTCAGTCTCTGTGAACAGTGATCAATTGTGGTAACCCTTGTTGGCCACATACTTATTTGCTTTAAACAGGCGCTCAAAGTGGAGCTGTGGTAACCCTTGATCCCCACCATCATCATTTTTGTATCAATCGTTAGATATGGTTTAACGATGGAGGAGTTGTCTTAACTTGAAAGATGAGAGTTTGGCAACTCTATACTCTATGTACCCTTGACTCATTGGAAAGTCATTTCATTCATTGGTCGATATTACTTGACGTTGGAGGTGTTCCCTTAACCTCAAAGATGAGCGCTTACTATTTGAAGCCCCATATACCCTGGACTCATTTGAACATTTCATTCATTGCTTGATTTGACTTAACGTTTGAGGTGTTTCACCATCCTGAAAGGTAAAAGTTTGGTAACTCTACGCTTTATGTGCCCTGCACACATTAGAGCATCAATTCATTGAAACCCCGATATCACTTAAATTAGGAAGTTTTTCCTTAACCTGAAATATAACAGTTTGGTAACTCTAAGCTATATGAACCCTAAGCTCATTTGAACATCATTTCATTCATTGGTCTATATGACCTTACGTTGGAGGAGTTTCCTTAACCTGAAATTAGAAGGTTTGGTAACTCTAAGCACTATGTTCCCTGGACTAACTGGAATATCATTTCATTCATTGTTTAATATGATTTAACGTTGGCGTTCCCTTAACCTGAAATATGAAAGTTTGGTAACCCTAAGCTTTAGGTACCCTGGACTCATTTGAACATCATTTCATTGATGGTCCGATATGGCTCAATGATGGAGGTGTTCCCTTATGCTGGAAGTTGAAGTTTCAGTAAACTTAAGCTCTAGGTATCCTGGACTGAATGTAGCATCTTTTCAATCATCATCCCATATATCGTGACGCTGGAGGTGAAGCCTTAAACTGAAACATGAATGTATGGTAATTCTAAGTACTATATACACTAGGCTCATTAGAACATAATTTAATTGATCGATATGGCTCAATGTTGGAGGTTTTATTTAACCTGAAAGATTAAAGAATGGTAATTCTAAGCTCTACGTTCCCTGGACTCAATTGAACACCATTACAAAAATTCTTTCATATGACATAATGTTGGCGATTTTCTCTTAACCAGAAAGATGAAACTTTGGTAACTCTAAGCTCTATGTATCCTAGACTCATTTGAACATTATTACATTAATTCTTTCATATGACTTAATGTTGGTGATTTTCTCTTAACCTGAAAGATGAAAGTTGGGTAATTCTAACCTCTATGTACCCTGGACACATTTGAACATCAATTTCATTCACGTTTCGATATGACTTAACGTTGCAGGTACTCCCTTAATATGAAATTTGAAAGTCTGGTAACTTTAAGTGCAATGTATCCTGGACTCACTGTAACGTCATCTCAATCATCGTCCAATATGGCATAATGTTGGATATATTGCCTTAACCAGAGAGATGAAAGCTTGGTACCTTTAAGCCCTATGTACCCTGGACTCATTGGAACATTTTTTCATTAATCGTCCGATATGCTTTAACGTTGGAGGTGTTCCTTTAACCTGAATGATGAAAGTTTGGTAACTCTAAGCTCTGTGTACCCTGGACACATTTGAACATCATGTCATTCATCGTCTGATATCACTTATCGTTTTAGTTGTTCCCTTAATCTGAAAGATCAAACTTTATAATCACAAGCTCTATGGACACTGGATTCATTTGGACGTAATTTCTGTCATTGTTCTATATGAATAAAAGTTTGAGGTGTTCCCTCATCCTAAAACATATAAGTTAGGTATTTCTAAGTTCAATGTAACCTGGGCTCATTTGAACAACTGTTCAATCATTGCTCGATATGACTTACGTTACAAGTGTTCTCTTATACTGAAAGTTGAAAGTTGGGTAACTCTAAGCTCCGTGTACCCTGGATTCATTTGAAATTTATTTTATTGACCTTCTGATATGGCTCAATGTTGGAGATTTTCCCTTAACCTGAAAGATGAAAGAATGGTAACTGTAAGCTCTATGTAACCTGAACTCATTTCAACATTTCATTCATCGTCTGATATGGCTTAGCTTTGCAGGTGTTCCCTTAACCTGATGGGTGCAGGTTTGGAAACTGTAAGCTCTATATACACTAAACTCATTTAAACACCATTTCATTCATTCTTGCATATGACGTAAAGTTGGAGGTGTTCCCCTATACTGATAGATTGAATATTTGTAACTCTAAGCTCAATTTACACCACATTTGAATATCATTTCGGTCATTGCGCGATATGACTTAATGTTGGAAGTCCCAATAACTCAAAGTTGATGGTTCAGAAACTATAAGTTCTATGTATCCTGAAGCCACTTTAACATATTCGTCCAATATGGCTTAACTTTAGAGGTTTTGCCTTAACCTGAGAGATGAAAGTTGGGTAACACTAGGCTCTATGTACTCTGGACTCAAGAGCATTATTTCGTACATCGTCGAATATGGTTTAACGTTGGAAGTGTTGCCTTTAACTGAAAGTTGAAAGTTTGGTTACTATATGCTCGATGTACCTGGATTCATTGGAACACCATTTCATTCATCATTAGTTCTGTCTCCAAGTTGAAGGTCTTCCATTATCCAGAAACGTGAAAATTTGGTAAATCTAAGCTTATTTACACTGTACATACATGAAAAGCATAACATTCATTTTCTGATATGGCTTAACTTTGGAGGCGATCTCTTAACCTGAAATACGAAATTTAAAGAACTCTATGTTCTATGTACCCTGGACTCAATTTGACCATCATTTCATTCAGTGTGCGATATGCCTTAACATTGGAGGTGTTCCATTAACCTGAAAAGGGAGAGTGTGGTAATTCTAAGCTCTAAGTACCCTGGATTCAATTTGAACATCATTTTATTCATTGTTCGATGTGGCTTAACGTTGGAAGTATTCTCTTAACCTGAAAGAAGTACGTTTGTAACTCTAAGCTCTATGTACCCTGGACTCAATTTGAACATTATTTCATTCAACGTCCGATAACATTTAAAGTTGCAGGCGTTCCCGTAGCATGTAAGAAGAAAGTTTTGTAACTCTTAGCTCTAGGTACCCTGGACTCATTTGAACATCATTGAACATCATTACATTAATTGTTCGATATTACATAATGTGGAGCTCCCTTATGCAGAAAGATGAAAGTTTGGAAACTCTAAGCTTTATCATTGTTCTATATGACTTAACCTTGGTGCTCCTTTTACCTGAAAGATTAAAGGAAGGTAAACGTAAGGTATATGTACCCTGGACTCATTTGAACACCATTTCGTTCATCGTCCGATATCACTTAACTATTGAGGTGCTCTCTCATCCTGACAGGTTAAAGTTTGGCAACTCTAAGCTCTATGTACCCTGGACACTCTTGAACATCATTTCATTCCATCTTCGATATATCTTCGATATGACTTATTATTGGAGGTTTTCCCTAACCTGAAAGCAGAAACTGTGGTAAATCTTAGCCCTATGTACCCTGAACTCATTGGAGCATCAATTTGTTTTTCGTCCGTAAGAGTTTAACATTGGTGGTGACGCCTTAACCTGGAAAATGGAAGATGGGGTACTCTCTACTCTATGAAACTTGCACCCACTTGAATATCATTTCATTGATTGATATGGCTGAATGTTGGATTCTTTACATAACATGAAAAATTAAAGTATTGTAACTGTAAGCCCTATGCATCCTGGACTCATTTGAGCATCATTTCATTCAACATCCGATTACATTTTACGTTGTAGGCATTCCCTTAGCCATTAAGATGAAGGTATACTAACTCTAAGCTCTATGAACCCTGGACTCATTTGATCATCATTACATTCATTATTCTATATGACATAGCGTTGGAGGTGTTCCTTATGCAGAAAGATGAAAGCTCTGAAACTATAAGCCATATGTATCCTGGAATTATTTGAACTTTGCTTTATTGATCATCCAATACGACCTAAAGTTGGAAGTGCTACCTTTACTTGAAAGAAGAAAATCTGGTATCACTAAGCTCTATGGACCCTGCATTCATTTGAGAATCACATTTTTTACTATCCGATATGACATAACGTTAGATGCTTTTCCTTTTTCTGAAAGATGAATGTCTGGTAACTAAAATTTGTGGACACTGCACTTATTTGAAAACATTTTATTTACTTGCCGACATGACTAAACGTTTTAGGTTTTCCCTTAACCTGAAAGATAAATGTCTGTCAACTCTTAAGTTCTATGCACCCCGCACTCATTCGAAAATCATTTCAATCGTCATACGATATAACTTAACGTTAGAGGATATCCCTTAACCTGAAAGGTGTTTGTCTGGTGACACTATGCTCTATGGACCCTGCAATCGTTTAAAAATCATTTCAAACATCATCTGATATGACTAAACGTTAAAGGACTTCGCTTAAACTGTAATATGAATGTACGGTAAATCTAAGCTCTATGGACCCTGCATTCGTTTGTACATACTTTCGTTCATCATCTGAAAGAACATCGTTGGCGGTTAACTCTTAACCATGACCACGATGGTTTGGTACCTCTAAGCTCTATGGACCCTGCACTCATTTGAAAGTCATTTCATTCATCATCCGATATGACTTAACGTTCGAGGTTTTTCCTTAACCTGAAAGAAGTAAATTTGGTGACTATAAGCTCTATGTACCCTAGACTCATTTGAAAATTATTTCATTCATTGTTTGATATGACTTAACGTTGAAGGAGTTCCCTTATCCTGAAAGATGAATGTTTGGTAACTTTAAGCTCTATGTACCCTGGACTCAATTGAAAATCATTTCATTCATTGTTCAATATGCTTAACATTGGAGATGTTTCCTTAACCTGGAAGATAAAAGTTTGGTAACTCTAAGCTCTATCTAGCCTGGACTCATTTGAACATCATTTCTTCATCGTACGATATTGCTTAACGTTGAAGGTGTCCACTTAAGCTGAAAGGTGAAAGTTTGGTAACTCTAAGCTCTATGAAAGCTGGACTCATTTGAACATCATTATATTGTCACACCCTACATTAGAATAGATTTAATATTTATTAGCTTTGGGGGGAATCCGTAGCGGTAGAGCTAAACTATCTCAACAAACACTAGTTACACCACGCGGTAGGGTGGACATGTTATTTTACTGATAACTAGCTTACCTGCATGGTGGTGAAAGGTGGAAGGTCCAGCGAAGGGAAACTCACAAATGCATTTTAAAAAGAGGTTTTAATAATTCCAGACAACTTACATTCAATGAGGTTTGTGTTCCGGAGGGTTGCTACAAAACACATGTTACCAGCTGTTTTAAGCAAAATCTCGACAGGTTTCATTTTAGAAATGTCATTGATGTGAGCTGCATTCACAATGCTAACTGCACTTCCTGTATCCAACAAAATTGGAAGTTTTGACTCCCCAATGGACCCCAAAATTTGCAAAATTTGACCTGGAAGAGAAACAACATTAGACACAGGTGAACTTACTTTGGGTACCTCTAGGTTATGTCGTTGGAGGCTGGGCCTCTCGAGTTTTTTGAAGCAGATGGTGAAGTCCAGCAATTACGTGCCATATGACCACGCTTGTTGCAATTGTAACACACAATAGGTGCCTGCTGTCTCTTTTCATGATGTCTTGGAGGCTTAAGTGGAGGTGGCTGCACAGTAGATGCAGCAGCAGTGAATTGAGACTGAAGCTGTTGCATTTGGGTAGCAAGTTTAGTGACCTGTTCACTCAATGTGGAAACAACATTAATAACTGGTTCAGAGTGATTTACACTTTCAAACCGTGATAAAACAGGTGCAGATGACACAGGTGGAGAAGTGTAAGTTGATGTTTGTGCTTGTACTAAATGTTGTCTATGTTGCACATAAAAATTAGCTTTATCAACGCTTTTAATAATTTGTAAAACCTCCTCAACTGTTTGTGGATTTAATGGGAGCAAAGCTTGCACATACTGAGGTTTCAATCCTTTCACTAAGTTTTTTACCTGCTCCATTTGTGTCATTGCAGCGTTAACTTGGTCACACAAGGATAATACATCATAAATGTAATCTAATACAGGTTCATTTTCTAATTGTACCCTCTGCCTAAGTTTAATTCCCAACAATTCATCTTGATTGGACATTTGAAAAGCTGCCAAAAACTGTTGAGTTAGAAAATGCCAATCATGCTCAGGGTGTCTATGGCAAAAAGTTCGGTACCACAGTGCTGCTGTGTCTCGCAAGTAACATGGGAAAAACTTCAACTTTTGTACATCTGACCAACCATTTGCTGTAGAAACTAAGTTAAATTTTCTCAAAAATTCTGAAGGAGATATCAGTGCTATCCTGTCAAAAGAGGGTGGATCAATAAAAGGCCGAGAAACTTGCATTGTCTGAGTCTGATTAACATTAGGTGCCATGGATACTTCTAAATTACTAGGTACATGTGCACTTTGATTAGCTAAAGCAGAAGTCGAAGCTACTACATCATGTGAATCCATTGTAACTGGCACATTGGATGATTGCCGCGTTTTCTTAGGCATTTTGACTTACTTTTAAGTAACACTGGACACCAGAATAAAATAAGCAGAATTACCAACTGGAATGAACACAAAAATGAAGTGCATCCTTCACAAAAACACCAAAAAAGAAACTATTTACTTTGAATTTTACTGCCAAAACTCACACAGCGTTCCTTGAAAATCAACACGTGACCACGTGGTGTCCATTATCAATTTCCATGTAGTTATAAAAAAAAATTTAGCACAATATTATGAAATAAGTTTACTATTGAAGAAATCAAATAAAAAACAGACCAAAAGTTAAAGGATTACGAGACGATGACCAGATTAGAATTTCTAACTAATTGAACACCACGCGGTCGGCCATGTTTCCTCCATCTTTCACCACCGTATACATTCAAATTTTTTTCATAAAAACCGGACTAAAGCAAGGAGAAAAAAAAATTTTGAGATCTTACCCGTTTCTCCACCAATATGTCACACCCTACATTAGAATAGATTTAATATTTATTAGCTTTGGGGGGAATCCGTAGCGGTAGAGCTAAACTATCTCAACAAACACTAGTTACACCACGCGGTAGGGTGGACATGTTATTTTACTGATAACTAGCTTACCTGCATGGTGGTGAAAGGTGGAAGGTCCAGCGAAGGGAAACTCACAAATGCATTTTAAAAAGAGGTTTTAATAATTCCAGACAACTTACATTCAATGAGGTTTGTGTTCCGGAGGGTTGCTACAAAACACATCCTATCACTCTGGTGGCGGCCGGTCGTCTGGGGAAGAGGAAGCCAACCCCCTCTCCAGCGCAAACAATGAACAAAGATCAGCCAGTGGCGCCAGGTCTGACAGCCCATACGGGGTTGCCACAATATTAATTCTTTCATATGACCTAATGTTGGTGATTTTCTCTTAACCCGAAAGATTAAAGTTGGGTAATTCTAAGCTCTATGTACGCTCATTTGAACATCATTACATTAATTCTTTCATATGACTTAATGCTGGTGATTTTCTCTGAACCTTAAAGATGAAAGTTAGGTAATTCTAAGCTCTATGTACTCTGACTCATTTGAACGTCATTGCATTAATTCTTTCATATGACTTAATGGTGGTGATTTTCTCTTAACCTGAAAGATGAAAGTTAGGTTACTCTAAGCTCTATGTACCCTAACTCATTTGAGCATCATTTCATCAATTCTTTCATATGACTTAATGTTGGTGATTTTCTCTTAACCTGAAAGATGAAAGTTGGTTAATTCTAAGCTCTATGTACTCTGGACACATTTGAACATCAATTTCGTTCACGTTTCTGTATGACTTAACGTTGCAGGAACTTCCTTAATCTGAAAGTTGAAAGTTTGGTAATTTTAAAGACAATGTAATCTGGCCTCACTGTAATACCATCTCAATCATCGGCCAATTTGGCTTAGTGTTGGATATATTGCCTTAACCAGAGAGATGAAAGTTTGGTAACTTTAAGCCCTTTGTACCCTGGCCACATTTTAACACCATGTCATTCATCGTCTGATATCACTTATCGTTTTAGATGTTCCCTTAGTCTGAAAGATCAAACTTCAGAAACTCAAGCTCTTTGGACACTGGACTTACTTGAACTTCATTTCTGTCATTGTTGGATATGAATAAACGTTTGAGGTGTTTCCTCATCCTAAAACATAAAAGCTAGGTAACTCTAAGTTCTATGGAACCTGGACTCATTTGAATTCATTTCTATCATTGCTCCATATGGCTTAACGTTGGAAGTGTTGCCTTATATTGAAAGATGAAAGTTGGGTAACTCTAAGCTTGTGTACCCTGGATTCATTTGAAAGTTATTTCATTGACCATCTGATATGGCTCATTGTTGGAGGTTTTCCCTTAACCTAAAAGATGAAAGTATGGTAACTGTAAGTTCTATGTAACCTGGACTCATTTGGACAACATTTCATTCATCGTCTGATATGGCTTAACGTTGCAGGTTTTCCCTTAACCTGAAAGGTGCAGGTTTGGAAACTGTAAGCTCTGTGTACACTTGCCTCATTCAAACACCATTTCATTCATTATTTCGTATGACGTAACGTTAGAAGTGTTCCCGTATCCTCAAAGATCGAAAAATTGTAACTCTAAGCTCATTTTACACCACATTTGAATATAATTTCATTCATTGCGCGATATCACTTAATGTTGGATGTCCCAATAACTCAAAGTTCATGGTTCAGAAACTATAAGTTCTGTGTATCCTGAAGCCACTTTAACATCTCTTCAATATTCGTCCAATATGGCTCAACTTTGGAGGTTTTGCCTTAAACTGAGAGATGAACGTTGGGTAACACTAGGCTGTATGCACACTGGACTCAATAGCATTATCTTATACATCGTCCAATATTGTTTAACGTTGGAAGTGTTGCCTTTACCTGAATTTGGTAACTATATGCTCTATGTACCTGGACTCATTGGAACACCATTTCATTCATCATTAGTTCTGTCTTCAAGTTGGAGGTCTTCCACTATCCAGAAAGGTGAAAGTTTCGTAACTCTAAGCTCTATGTTCACTGTACAGATATGAAAAGCATAACATTCATTTTTTTCTATGATTTAACGTTGGAGGTGATCTCTTAAATTGAAATACGAAAATTAGGGAACTCTAAGCTCTGTGTACCCTGGACTCAATTAGAACATCATTTCATTCATTGTTCGATACGGTTTAACGTTAGAAGTATTCTCTTAACCTAAAAGACGTAAGTTTGTAACTCTAAGCTCTATGTACTCTGGACTCAATTTGAAAATTATTTCATTCAACGTCCGATATCACTTAAAGTGGTAGGAGTTCCCTTTGCTTGTAAGCAGAGACTTTTGTAACTCTGAGCTCTATTTACCCTGGACTCATTTGAACATCATTACAATAATTGTTCCATATTACATAATGTTGGAGCAGTTCCCTTATGCAGAAATATGAAAGTTTGGAAATCTTAAGCTTTATGTACCCTGGACTCATTAGAACGTAATTTTATTCATTGTTCGATATGACTTGACGTTGGTGTTCCTTTAACCTGAAAGATTAAAGGGAGGTAAACCTAAGCTCTATGTACCCTTGACTCATTTGAACACCATTTCTTTCATCGTCCGATATCATTTAACATTTGAGGTTCTCTCCCATCCTGAAAGGTGAAATTAGGGCAGCTCTAAGCTCTGTGTACCCAGGGCACTCTTGAACATCATTTCATTTCTTCTTCGATATGACGCCAGGTCATTGTTGATTGGAGCAGCGCGGGTAACAAGATCAGTTAGACGGCAGTGCAGTGTGGAAATGGATGCTAGTCAAGATGGTGGGCTGGAACAGACGGATTTCGCAAGCATTCGCCTTTGTTCTTGCCGGTCTCGATTGTTCGAGAAATTTCTGTTGTGTTAGAAATCGATAAATGGGCAGCCTGCCTGAAAAGAGACAGTGAGCCGGTAATTGAACCGTGCGGGTGAGCAGCAGTGGTGGTTGACCTGTATGTTACATTGTGTATGTAAACGGTGTATTGCTACGGAAATAAAGTACAATTTTTTGTGTTTGTAACCTGGACTTTTTATTTCACGAACCCACAAAGTCACAATTGGTGTCACGGAACTGGATATAACGGCCATGGAATCCGCATTGGAAAAGATTTTGGAGAGGATGAACGAATTAGTTGTGAAGACGGAAGCTACAAACAACAACTTGGCCACGACAATGACCGCAAGGATGGCCGAACTGATCACGGAATTGAAGGTGGCGAACGGGGCTCTCGCCGCCTAATTTGAAGAACAGTTGGCCGGAGTAAGGGATGACGTGACGGAGCTGGGCAAGCGGATGGGCCCGGTGGACGAGCGCGTCGAAGACCTTCCTGACCTCGTAAACAACTTGGAGGGAAAGGCAGACAGCTGCACAAAGTCGCTGAACGCCATGGTGGAGGACATCGTCGGCAGGAGGTCAAAGGATTTAAAGGTTGACGCGCCAGGACGGAACACAACATCTGCTCGCGTCAAACCTCCTAATTACGACGGCGCAAAAACCTTCGAAGTTTTCCGCCGCCAAATCGCCGCAGTGGCCAAGCACAACAAACGGTCACCAGAGGAGGAGGCCACACAGATAATAGCCAGCCTCCAGGGAAGTGTCGCGGAAGTCCTGAACGCGGTGCAGACAGCGGCAGCGCCGAAGGAAATCTGGGAAGTCCTGAACAATCGTTTTGGAATCCACCGCTTAACCGCAGCGTACCACAGCCAGCTAAAGGCAAGGTCACAGCAGCCATGGGAGACGCTGCAGGAGTTCGCCCTGGCAGTTGAACAACTGGCTAGAAAAGCTCTAGTCGACCTCCCACCAGAGTTCGTATCCCGGGAACCTGAATACACGTACGTTGACGGGGTACGTGGCACGGAGTTTCGTCAGCGCCTAATGCTCGGCGATTATAAAACCACCCACGAGGTGCTTACGGCAGCATTAAGGATGGAGGCGGCCAAGGTAACAGCTATCGCGACGTCAAGAACGAGGAGTGTCCACTACGACGGAGAGGGAAGACCAGCCGAGGGACGGTGGCGAAGACCTAGTGGCCTGTGTTGGGGGTGTGGACATCCGAGAGACTGCCGACACCAGGAAGGTCAGCCGGAAGAACGAGTAGGGCCCGGCGTGGGGAGGGGAACGTCGGCGCCATCACCACCTTCCCCTCGAGTGACACTGCGCGCCGTCATCTGGCGTATGGATGACAGCCTCATCGCGGACGGTTGGGTGAGAGGGAAGCCGTGCCGCGTGCTGGTGGACACCGGGGAGGCTGTGACCATCATCAGACCTGACGTGGCCAAGGGTTTGCCGACGAGGAAGCCGAGCCGAACATACCAGCTTGACATGGCATAGGGTGACACCTTGCCTGAGCAGAAGGTGGCCCTGCTGAAGCTGACCTTGGGACGGAGTATTGTACGTCTGTGAGTGATCGTCGCGAAGGTGGCTGAGTAGGTGATTCTGGGACTGGATGTCCTCAGGAGTTACGAGGCGACGGTCAACGTCAGCAGGAAGTTCCTGTGGCTCATCGGAGAAGAGGTTATACTTTATCAACCCGAAGAGGGCCTTGTAATTGGTAGGGTCATCTTGAACGAAGACGTGGTTGTCCCCGCGAGGAGCGAGGTGATGGTGACGGCGCAACTGGAAGGCCAGACAGCACGTTGGGTTCAGAGGCTGCAAGAGTACGACTTCACTTTGGAACATCGCAGAGGGAAGAGCCACGGTAACGCAGACGCTCTGTCCCGAACACCCTGTCCAGAGGAGTGCGGCCAATGCACGAGAGTGGAAGAGAAGCAGCGTGCCGCAGCAGTCCGAGTAATCACGGCAGTGCCTGCGGATGGTTGGGATAGAGCAGGTCTGAGGAGGGAGCAGCTGGCGGACGCACATATGGGGCCACTCTTGAGGGAACTGGAGGCAGGGACAAGACCAACCTCGGAGGACATCAAACCAAGGAGCGCCACCTAAAATTCTTACTGGGCCCAATGGGACTCCTCGAATATTAGAGAGGGCGTCCTGTTTCGGTTATGGAAATCAACCGATAGGAAGGCTCAGAGAGAGCAGTTGGTACTTCCCCGGAGTAAGGTCCCGGAAGTCTTGGAGGAAGTACACGCCGGTAATTCAGGAGGAAACCTGGGAGCGAACCGAACGGTCGACAAACTACGGCAGCGCTGCCACTGGCTGAGGCTCCGAGCAGACGCTGGGAGATGGTGCCGTCAGTGTCACGTGAGCGCGGCGAATCGCGGCCCCCAGACTAAGAGCCGGGGTCGCAAGCAGCAGTACAACGTCGGAGCGCCATTCGAGCGGATCGCCGTTGACATTGCTGGACCGTTCCCAATATCCGACCGAGGCAACAAGTAACTGATGGTGGTCGTTGACTATTTCACTAAGTGGCCGGAGGTGTATTCCATCCCCAACCATGGCAAGGACCTTACTAGGTGGTGATGAGGATTAACGACATTGTCTACCGCATCAAGAAAGTGCCACGAGGAAAGATGTTGGTGGTACACCTGCATCGCCTGGCCCACTACGATGGTGCTGTTCGGGACGACCAGCCTTGAGGGCGGAGCATTGTCGCCAGGTCATTTTTGATTGGAGGCAGTGCGGGTAACAAGATCGAAGAGACGGTAGAGCAGTGTGGAGATGGAAGCTTGCCAAGAAGGTGGGCGGGAACAGACGGATTTGGCAAAAGTTCACGTTTGTTCTAGCCGGTCTCGAATGTTCGAGAAATTTCTGGTGAGTTAGAAATCGATTAAAAGGCGACCTGCCTCAAAAGAGACAGTGAGTCGGTAATTGAACGCGTGCGGTTAAGCAGCTGTGTTGGTTGACATGTATGTTACATTGTGTATGTGAACAGTGTATTGCTACGGAAATAAAGTGTCATTTTTTGTGTTTGTAATCTGGACTTTTTATTTCACGAACCCACAAAGTCACATTAATGTTCGAGGTTGTACCTAATCCTGAAATATATTCGTCTGGTAACTGTAAGCTCCATGAACCCTGTACTTACACAACATTTCGTACATCATCCGATATGACTTAACATTGCAGGTTTCCTCTTCTCCTTTAAGATGAATGTCTGGTCACTTTAAGCTCTATGTACCCTGTACTAATTTGAACATTATTTCATTCATCGTCCCATTTGACTTAAGGCTGGAGGTTTTCCATTATTCTGAAAGATCAATGACTGGTAACACTAAGCCCTATGTATCCTGTACTCATTTGAACATTATTGCCATCATCGTCGCATATGACTTAATACTGGATGATTTCCTTACACTGAGCTCTATATACCCTGTACTCATTTGAGCATAATGTTTTTCACCGTCGGATATGACTTAATCCTGGACGTTTTCTCTTATTCTGAAACATGAACGTCTAGTAACTATAAGCTCTATGTATCCTGGACTCATTTCTACATCAATTCATTCATCGTCCGATATGACTTAACGTTGAGGATATTACCCTGAATTATGAACGTCTGGTAACTCAGCTATATGTACTCTGTTCTCATTTAGACAACATTTCATTCTTCTTCCGATATGACTTAGCACTGGAGGTTTCCGCTTCCCCTGAAAACTGAATGTTAGGTAACTCCAAGCTCCATGTACACTGTAGTCATTTCAACATTAGTTCGTTCATCGTTTGATATGAGTTATTGGAGGCGGTTTCCCTTTATTCTGAAAATGAATGACTGCTAACTCTGGTCTCTATGTAAATTGTACTCATTTGAAATTTATTTCATTCATCGTCCGATAGGACTGAATGCTGGAGGTTTTCCTTTAACCTGACAGATCAATGACTGGTAACTCTGTGCTCTATGTACCATGTACTCCTTTCAACGTTATTTCATTCATCGTCCAATATGACTTAATGCTGAAGGTTCATCCTTCCTTCGGTAAGATGTACGACTTGTAACTCTAAGCTCTTTGTACCCTGTACACATTAGAACCTGATTTCTTTCATCGACCAATATTACTTAACGCTGGAATTTTCCCAAATCCTGAAAGGTTAATGTCTGGTAACTATATGCTCTATGTAACCTGGACTCATTTCTGCATCATTTCACTCATCCTCTGATATAATTTAACGTTGTAGGTTGTACCTAATCCAGAATAGTGAACGACTGGTAACTCTAAGCGCTATGAAACCTGTACATATTCATGCCACATTCCATCCGTCATCAGATATGGCTTAATTCTGAACGTTTTCCTCTATCCTGAACGATGAATGTCTGGCAACAGTCAGCTTTATGTAGCCTGGACTTATTTAGACAACATTTCAGCCTTCATGCGATATGTTTTTAATATTGAAGGTTTTCGCTTATACTGAAAGATGTATGTCAGGTTACTTTCAGCTCTATTTATCCTGTACTCATTTAGCTTTATTTCAATCATCGTCCGATATGACTTAATATTGGAGGTTTTCGTTTTTCTGAAAGATGAATGTAAGGTAACATTAACCTCTGTGTACCCTGAGCTCATTTGCACATTATTTCCTTCATCGTCCGATATCACTTGATCCTGGAGCTTTTCCTTCGTTCTGAAAGATCAGTGACTGGTGACTTTAAGTTCGATGTACACTTTACTCATTTGAAGTTTATTTCATTTATCGACCAATATGACACTAAGCTGGAGGATTTGCTTTATTCTATTAGATAAATGACTGGTAACTCTATGCTCTATGTACCCTGTACTAATTTGAATATTATTTTATACATTGTTCGATGTGACTTAATGCTGAAGGATGTCCCTCATTCCGAAAGATGAATGACTGTTGACTCTAAGCTCTATGCACTCTGCTCTGATTTGAACATGATTTCTTCCATCGTCCGATATGCTTTAATGATAGAGGTTTTCTTTTATTCTGAAGGATGAAGGTCTGGTAAATCTAAGCTCTATGTACCCAGTACTCATTTCAACATGATTTCTTCAATCGTCCGATATGACTTAATGCTAGAAGTTTTCTTTTATTTTGAAGGATGAATGACTGGTAACTCTAAGCTCTATGTACCCTGTACTCATTTGAACATTATTTCCTTCATCGTCCGATGTAACATGTTTCTTCCCAGCTGGTGGTTTTACCATACCCTGAAACATGAACGGATGGTAACTCCTAGCTTTGTGTATCCTGTACTCATTTAGACAACATTTTATTCATCAGCCGATAAGACCTAACATTGGAGTTTTCCTCTTATCCTTAAGAATGAATGTCTGGTCCCTTTAAGCTCTATGTACCCTGTACTCATTTGAAAATTATTTCGTTCATCGTCCGGGATGACTTAATGCTGGATGTTTTTACTTCATTGTTAAAGATGAATGACTCGTAATTCTAAGCTCTATGTACCCTGTAGTCATTTGAGGATGATTTCTTGCATCGTCCAATATTACTTAATACTGGAGGTTTTCCCCTATCCTGAAAGATGAATGTCTGGTAACTATAAGCTCTACGTATCCTGGACTAATTTCTGCATCATTTCATCCATCGTCCGATATGACATGACGTTGGGAATATTACTTTATCCTGAAAGATGAACGTCGTTTAACCGCTGAGCTATATGTATCCTGTTCTCATTTAGACAACATTTCATTCATCGTCCGATATGACTTATCATTGGAGGTTTTCCTTTACTCTGAAAGAGGAATGCCAGGCATCTCTAAGGTCTATGTACCATGTTCTCATTTGAACATTATTTCGTTCATCGTCCAATTTGACTTAATGCTGGAGGTTTTCTGTAATTCTGAAAGATGAACGTCTGGTAAATCTGAGCTCTATGTACCTTCTACTCATTAAGAAAACATTTCATTCATCGTCCGATACGACTTAATGGTGGAGGTTTTTCTTTACTCTGAAATATCAATGACTGGTAACTCTAAGCTCTATGTACCCTGTACTCATTGAACGTTATCTCATTCACGTCCGATATGCTTTAATGTTGGAGGTTTTCTTTACTCTGAGATCAATTAAACAAAAGAAAGAGAGAGAGAGGGAGAGAGAAATTTTCGCACTGCACAGGAAGAGAAACGGAAGAGGTATGGAGACATTTGATGATAAATTATTTATTTTATTAAAAATTATAGTAGTCTTTTTGACAAAAAGCGAAAATCCTACACAGATAATATACTGAAGTGTAATATTTGCACGTAAAATGCGAATTAACCAAAATGTGAAGCTAGGCTTCAGTGGTTTATATTATTTATACTGATATTTTGTCCACTATGAGGTCAGACTGATTATGATATAGTTTGTTTATTTATATATAGAAAAACCATAATATAATTATTATGATTATTATTTGCATCAATCGTCATTGCAGTTTGGAAAGCACTGTACCATGTGAATATTTCTAAGTGCTAAGGAATTTTGAAGGTTTCGAAAAAGAGTAGTTTCTTTAATTGTTAGCTGTGTAGTAGAAATTTAATTCAAAAACATCCAACAGTAATATTTTATAAAATGTTTCACAATATTGATCAGGTAATTATTATTATATTTTGATGTTGACGTCACAATGGCATTGTCAGTGGCTAAGCGAATTTGCCGTTCATTACTATTTCGTGAAAATAAACAATTTATTTCAAATACCTTATTTTGAGAAATGAACTATTTTTTTTTAGATATTCCTTGTCAATTTTCTGAATTTTCCAATTGTTAATTTTTTCTCGAATTTGAAGTCATTCGTATTTTCGTCACTTGGCCGTTTAAAAGATAAACTTATTTGTAAAATTATCATACACTAACGCAATCTTTAAATTTTGACTATCCATTACAGCCTGCTATATTCTCATATTTCCTTGCACCTTCAAATTTAGCAACAAGTTAATTTTGGCAATCTTTTTCTTTAAGTTAGGTGCTCCAAGTCTATGCCATATGACTTAAAGGGTTGAACTGATGTTAAAATGAGTTCAGAACCTATATAGCTTATAGTTACCCGACATTCTTGCAAAACGAGGGAGAAAGCCTAGGAAAACCTTACCGAGAAAAACTCCAGATTCAAACTCGGCACCTCTTGAATCTATGGCAGACAAACATAGCAGTAAAAGTAACATATACTTTAGATGACATATACATAATTATTTGTGTATTCTTTCAACTTCATGCCAAAAATGATTGAATATTGATTCATAGAAAAATAGTAAATATTTCTAAAATAAATCAAAAAGGAAGTCATAGTCGCTACATAGGTTAGTGCCGCTTTATACTCAGTGGCCAGGGTCGCATTACGGGCCAAGATCTATGGTCTAACTTAGATGGGAATATTGTGCGCGGCACACACGCACTGTAAGGTGAACCCTGTAGCTTCGGACCTCCCCAATAAGCTGAACGTCAACCGCTTTTATATATGTTACACGGTGTGAGGAATGTATCCGCGAGAGTTTCCGATGTTCAAGTATTACAAATTAATGCTTTTGTTATTTTATACGAGCGTTGCACTGTTAAATTACACTAATAATTTAAAAACGTTTGGTAAGCTAAAATTGAGGGCTTATATAAAGGAGTACAGAATCAAATTCTTCAGGAAAAAATGTGTGTAGGCCGGTCCTTAAAGCACTTACAGAAACAGTAAGTAGTTTATCGGAATAAATACGAGACTGTTGGAGAATTTGTGGCATGCTTTTATGTTCAATAATTAAGGTTTTGGAAAATATTGTAAAAATTAAAAATGTCCTACCCGTCAAAAAAGTGAGCTTTTAAGTTAAATATTTGCTTTTGGCTAGTACAGAGAAATTTTAAAAGACCCACATTCTTATTTTTGGAATACTATTGTAGAATTTGTTCTAAAGTGTATTCTTCGTGTTAGCTCTCAAAATTTTGAAACTATTAACTTATTTTATTACTTAACACCACATAATTTTCAAAACATGAGCATTAACATAAAAAGGGAATGCGAAGTTTCTTATTTACATATTATGGACCTATCCTGTATGTTTCACCAACTTAAATGGAAAACTTTGACATGTGAAGCATTTTGTATACTGAAAAGAGATAGAAAAGAAGTTTCTCAGAAAATGAACTTTAAAGTCATGATTGTTAACTTTAACGATTGTTAAAGGTTTATTTATATTGTTATGTGATGGCCAAAATGGTCCAAATGATAAAAAGAGTATGCCATCTCTTACTACAAACACTAAGCTACCAAAAATGATAAAAAAGAAAATTCCATGATTTTCAACAATTTGGGGGGAATTTTCAGTGTAGCCTTGCCTTAAGATATTTTCTTAACAAATGTGTCGAATTTACCATCTGAAGTCCTCTTCATTCTGAATGACTTTTGTATACACTCAGAGACAGAAAATCTTACTACAGAAAAATAACTGTAGATCCAGCTAAAACATGCAATTTTCCTAATACATTTTTTGGGAGCTAACAATTTCCGAAATATTCTTTATTATTCATTTCAAGTAACGGGTATTTATCTACAGTATTCCGAAATAGGAAGTGGTTATCCGTTTTTATCTGATGACGTCTACAGATGAGGGAACACACAGAAGTTGCTGATCTGATGCTGTGGTGAGTAAGGCGGATGGTCAAGCAGTTCAAACCGTAAATCTTGGATTTTCGCCATTGCAACTGCTAAGGTGTGAGACGGTGCGTATTCTTGATGAAACAGGATTTCTTTTTTCTGCAAATGTGGCCGTTCTTCCGCAAGTTCTGCCTTCAGCTTCTGAAGTAGTGATGCGTAGTATGGTTCCAAAATGGGCTTTCCTTTTTGAAGATAATTGATTAGAATAACTCTTTTGACTATACTAAAAAACAGACACCAACGCTTTCCCAGACGAACAAAAACGGTTCTTGCTGTTTTCTTTGAAGCCGGTTCTCTCCTTACAGACCAATGTTTGCACTGTACTTTAGCTTTTGGACATATAATGGTGTATCCAAGTTTCATCCACAGGCCCGCCTCGGTAGCGTAGATGGTAGCATGTCTGCCTCACGTTCAAGAGGTCCCGAACTAGAATTTTGGTCAGGGTGAGTTACCTGGATAAGGTTTTTTTCTGGGGTTTTCCCTTATCATTTCAGTCTGGTAGCTATAAGCTCCGTGGACCCTGGTCACATTGAGCATCATTTCACCCATTTCATTCACCGTCCGATAGGACATAACGTTGGAGGACGTATAATTACAAAAAAATATTTCATCCACAGTAATTAATCGGCGCCAAATCTCGGTCTCATTGCACCAAAACTGCACGAAAAGAGCGTTGGAAATGTTAATTCGAACACGTCTTTGGTCTAACGTAAGCAACCGCGGCACCCAACGCGCGTACAGCTTTCTCATATATGACTTAACGTTTAAGGTTTTCCCAAATCCTGAAAGACAACATGAAAAAATGTTCCGCTTAACGACAACAAATGGGAGAAAATATTACTACAACCAATCAAGATGTAAATCCAAACAAGTTTCCTACACAAAGTTATGGAATTAAAAACAGATCTGAATATTCCTAATTCTAAACAAAACATTTTAATCAAAGAAACCGCACTGACTTTTGAACCAATTAATATACAATTAGAATTAGAACAGATAGTTACAAAATCTGAAACTTCCAAACCTGTACTAAAAGCACTAGCATTAGTAACTGTGAACGATAGATACCCACATGAAGAATGGTTACATATCTGCACAGATGGATCTAACTTGGACAACAACTCAGGAGCAGGAATTAAGTGTGCACTTTTCTCATTCTATCAACCACCAGGATACTACACAGAAAATTTTGGTGCAGAAGTAACGGCTATTCATATTTCACTCCAACAAATGCTGCTATGACTTCTGATACTAAAGCAGAATTATATGCAATATGTTCATATAAAATGAGTTTAATCCAAATTAAAGAATGTCACAAAATGATCCAACAACTTCAAAAACTACAGAAAAGAATTATATTACAGTGGATATCTACATATTGTGGAATTGCTGGAAATGAATCAGCTGATGTTCTTGCCAAAAAGGGTGCAAATTTAATTCAGAACTAAAGTAAAAACCTACCCATTACATCCATAAAAAGATTAATCAAAAGCAAATATAAAAAGAGACAAACCAAATCTATATCTAACAAAGCCAAATATAAAGAATGGATCATTTTAATTAAAAATCCAGATATTATTAAGAAATCCCACATAAAGCTGATGTAGGAAATTTTAGATTACTTATGGAACATGATTATTTGGCCAAAAACTTTCACAGAATAGGAATTTATACAAGTACAAATTGACCTCTGTGCAAGATAGAAGAGGAAATGACTGAAGAACATTTTTAACCTGTGAAGTTCAACCAGCCGGATCAATACACAGTCATATTGGAGAGCAAGAGAGCTAATGTCTTCATTGCCGAAGCCTAGCATTTGAAAACAACAACGACTATTCCTGAAAGATGACTGTCTTGTAACTCTAAAATCTGTATAACCTAAACTCATATGAATATCAATTGGACTCATTTGAACAACATTTCATTCATTTTTGGATATACTTAATGTTGGAGATGTTACCTTAACCTGAAAGATGAAAGTAGAGTAACTCTAAGCTCTATATATCCTAGACTCATTTGATCATCATTTCATTCATTGTCCGATATGCTTAACGTTGGAGATGTTCCCTTATCCTGAGAGATGAAAGTTTGGTAACTCTAAGCTCTATGTACCATGGACTCACTTGAACATCATTTCATTCATTGTCCAATACGCTTAACATTGTAGATGTTTCCTTAACCTGGAAGATGCAAGTTTGGTAACTCAAATTTCTATCTAGCCTGGACTCATTTGACCATAATTTCTTCAAAGTCCGATATGGCTTAACGTTGGAGGTGTCCACTTAAGCTGAAAGGTGAAAGTTTGGTACCTCTAAGCTCTATGAAAGCTGGACTCATTTGAATATCATTTCATTCATCGTCCGATATGTGTAAACATTGGAGGTCCTCACTTAAGCTGAAAGATGAAAGGTTGGTAATTCCAAGCTCTATCTACCCTGGACTCATTTGAACATGATTTCATTCATCGTCCTCTAAGGATTACCTTTGGAGGTGTTCCCTTAAACTGGTAGATGAAGGTTTGGTAACTCTAAGCTCTATGTACCCTGGAATCATTTAAACATCATTTCATTCATCGTCCGATTTGACTTAACCTTGGAGGTGATCCCTTAAACTGAAAGATGAAAGTTTGGTAACTCTAAGCTCTAAGAACCTTGGACTCATTTCACATCATTTCATTCATTCTTCGATTCGACCTATCTCTGGAAGTGTTCCCTTACCCTGAAAGATGAACATTTGGTAACTCTTAGCTCTATGTACCCTGGGGTCATTTGAGCACCATTTGATTCGTCGTCCGCTATCACTTAATGTTTGAGTTTCCCCCTACCCTAAAAGATGAATGGTTGGTAACTCCAATCTCTATGAACCCTTTACGCCATTGAATATCACTTCCTTCATTCTTTGATATGGCTTAACGTTTGACGTCTTCCCCTATCCTGAAAAATGAAACTTTGGTAAATCTAAGCTCTATGTACCGTAGCCTCATTACAGCATCATTTCATTCATCGTTACATATGGTTTAACGATGGAGGAGTTGCCTTAACCATAAGGATGAGAGTTGGGTAACTCTATACTCTATGTACCCTGAACACATTGGAACATCATTTGATTCATTGGTCGATATTATTTAACGTTGGAGGTGTTCCCTTAACCTCAAAGATGAGCGCTTACTAATTGAAGCCCTATATACCCTGGACTCATTTGAACCGCACTTCATTCATTGTTCGATTTGGCTTAATGTTTGAGGTGCTTCCCCATCCTGAAAGATAAAATTTTGGTAACTCTAAGCTCTCAGTACCCTAGACAAATTAGAACATCATTTCATTCAACATCCAATATCACTTAACGTAGGAGGGTTTCCCTTAACCTGAAAGATAAAGGTTTGGTAACTCTAAGCTATATAAACCCTAAGCTCATTTAAACATTATTTCATTCATTGGTCTATATGACTTAACGTTGCGTTCCCTTAAACTGAAAGATGAGAGCTTGGTAACCCTAAGCTTTAGGTACCCTGAACTCATTTGAACATCATTTGATTGATGGTCCAATATGGCTCAATGTTGTTGGTGATTCCTTATCCTGAAAGGAGCATGAGTAGTGTGTTTTTGAATGTTCTGCATCACACCTGATAAGATCCAGAATTCTCACCTGTGTTAATAAATGTATGATGTAGAATACTCCTATGATTTAGAAGTCTCATGTTTGATATACGACGATTTTTGTTGTTTTTGTCGGTGGCGTATTGCCATTCCCCAGGATCGTTGTCTGTGTGTGTGTATGTGTGTGTGTGTGTGTGTGTGTGTGTGTGTGTGTGTATGTGTGGATGGGTGTATGTTGTTTGGAATGTTGGAGGCGGAGGCGGGGATTCGCGGGGATCTACGCATCGAGGGGTGTGTGCCTGCTTGAACTCTCGTGTATGGATATCGAGTCTAGGGTTCGATGTATTTTTCTTTTAGTGTATGATAAAATGTAATATCTTCTTTCCACATGTATAAGAATACCGAGAGAATAACTAGTTGCGAGTACTGAGAAAATATTTATGAAGTAAATGTATTAAGACAATCCGGTAAGGGGATCTTCCCTATTCAGAATCCATTTCTTCAGTAATTATATGAGGTTAGAATCTTCCCACCTCGAAGTATAAGAAAAGAAAAAATAATGTAAATCTGTCTGAAAGGTTGTCAGTAATGTATGTGTGATGGAATGTTAAGCCAGCCTAGAATCTCCCCACCTCGAGGTATAGGAAAAGAAAAAAAAAATATTGTAAATCTCTCTGAAAGATTACTCCACGTTGATGGATAAATAACAATGTCTGAATGGTTGTATAAAAAATAACCGTTCCCTCTAAGCACAATAAAAGTCGAGCGTAAGCAAAAAGTGTGTATCAGATGGTGATTGATAAAAAGAATTTCCTCTAAGATCGAACATAGCAATTGCGAGAGAAAATAAAGTTTCGTCTACTAGTGAGAGTACATCACTGTAAGAATGATGAATATAACTTTGAGAAAGGTTAAGCCAAGGTTAGAATCTTCCCACCTCGAAGTATAACAAAAGAAAAAATAATGTAAATCTGTCTGAAAGGTTATTCCACATTGATGGATAAATAATAATGCCTGAATGGTTGTATAAAAGTAAACGTTCCCTCTAAGCACGATAAAAGTGAAGCATAAGCAAAAGATGTGTATCAGATGATGATTGATAAAAAAAAATTTCCTCTAAGATCGAACATAGCATTGTGAGCAAAAATAAAGTTTCGTCTACTAGTGAAAGTACACCTCTGTAAGAATGATGAATATAACTTTGAGAAAAAACTGTGTAGGACGTATACGAGATGAATTGATTAAGGAGTGCATGAGATATAAACGTATCTAGATGTGTAAGTATGTTATAGCTGTTAGTGCACTCAGTGCATGTACAAGATGAAATACGTATGCAAGTTATGACCATATGATAAATGGAGATCCATAGTATTGTTGTACTGACTATACACACACCTGTTCAACCCTTTTCACACGTACAGGAGAGAAGCACAGCTATCTAGACGAACAAACAGGGGAGGGGTTGTTATGGAATGTCACCGTGAGAAATTCGAAATCCCGCAGACGATACACAGGGGTATCCAAAATTGCGCTTACTATTGCATCGATCGAATAACACACAAATTCACACCACTGGCACTCCCACAAGCAAATTGTGGTAGAATATGTGCTTTTATTTTACTTTTGTTCATGGGGCCTCGAACCCTGTCCTTCTGCTGAAATCTCTGTTTCTCATTATTCGCCTGAATATAGGAATTCCTCTACCAACTGCAGGTAAGGGAACTTTGAACTATCTTGTTTTCGATTCCATTTTTCAAAATCGATAGGTCTTAAAACCGCTAGTCACAGTTCCTGTCTCTCAGGCGATTTCACAGAAATAGCTTGAGGTGTGAAACACGGCACGATTTGACCAACATAATCTAAATGGGCTACGCACCCACTTCTGTAAAGATGTACATAAAATTTGGGAATGATGTAAGGATTTGCGTTTTTGGAGTAGTGGCTCAAGAATGTGGTGTGAAAACAGTACTTTCTGTCATTGTTTAAATTATATCTTTTATTATTACAGGGGGATATGTTTTAGTTATACCGATTTTATTTTAGAAACACTTATTCGCTTAGAGGCAAAAGCAATTTCAAAAAGTGCCCGCTCCCGCCCATAGATGGCTCTTCCTGTAATATCTTTTACCGAAGATGTAGAATGACAATTTAATACACAACTTTTTTGTCACATGGGTAAGTCGATTAGGTTTTCTTTAGATTACAGTGCGCTTTATTACTATGAAAAATGAATGGTCATTTAGAATGTACACAAACGCAATAATAAAATAAGAATTAAATTGTACCAGGGTGCAGGGAATTGCATCCTGTCCTTTCATCCCGAAGGTACAATTACTGTAACCTCACAAAATTATTCAAATCTCAAAACCTACACCATATCCATCCTACAAAATCCCGTTTGAATACCTTACCTGCGGTAAAACCCTTAATGGGTGCGCACGCAGGAAAACCTTCTGGCTATAAACAACCAGCCAGCACGTCATGGTCATGGTCATGGTCTTGATTCATTAAGAATGACCATACCAAGCTATTTCGCGAAAACCAGCAACACTATCTGCGCTAAAGCCCCAAAAATGTATATTTAAATGTAAACGTTTAGCCTGTAAGCCGGGCCCCACTTTACCGGCCCCAGGCTACTCGAAATCTCAATAAACTAAACTAAAGTAAACTTGGTTCATTGGTTATTGGTGTTCCTATGTTTCTTTAATTTGAATTTGAATCCAATTATAGATATTATTAGGTTAAATACACACATATGTTGTATGACTAACAATAGCAAACTTGCCTTTTAGTTATGATGGAGGACGTTGATTCTAAAGTAAGAGGGAAATAACACGTTGGATGGGGAATCCAAGTTACTTTAGCGCTCTATGGCGTTTGTGCGATAAGTTTATAAGCATTTCCAAAATAGCTTTTTTCAGAAGAACTCGTTTACGGTAAATCAGGTGATATAATTAATTAACTGATAATTACATGTAGAATTAAAGAGGCTAATATAAAATAGGTTGCTAAGATTTTTTCTCTACAAATGGGTTCATGTATCTATTATAAGATCAGTAGATAGGATTTCAGCCGATTTTACCCAAACGTCTGTTCGTGACATACTTATAAATAGGCACGTGCAAAAGGGCTCGAAATTCAAAATCGTGTTTCATCATGGCTACGGACCGTTGCATATAAGAAAACTTTGAACAAAAGTACTTGAATATACGTATGTTAAGCATAAGGGACCTTCTAACAATTGCTAACCAAGTAACCTGATATTCAACATTTTGTTTCCAAAAGTTAAAGATAAATTCCTAGGGTCAGCTTTCATCATCAGTTCAAGTAGTGCAGCATTTAATAACTCTTTACTTACTGCTTTTCTGTACGCAGTGTTGTACACAATGTTCTTAAACGTGTTTTCATTTATCGTATTCACGTTAATCTAGAGAGATATTTGTAAATTCACCAGATAACCCACATACACAGTCTTTCATCTAAGCAGATGTCCTTTGGTGCGTTAAAACAGTTGCAGAGTTTAACGCGGCAATACCAGTAAATCGTACTTCAGTCGCGCCAGTAAGCTTTCTTCTACTCCGAACGAGGGTAAAAGCCTCCGTGTCGCTTGCTAGAACGTGTTGACGTTGGATATCCAGTTATATTTAATTCTTGACTTATGTGGTTTTTGCCTCACACGCAGTGGGCATAGAGAGATTCACACACGAAACGAGCTTACGCTAAAATGTATTTTCATTCGATTCAGTGTCTCACATAATAATAACATCTCCAATTCCATTTTTTCAGTGTAAAACTGTAATTTCTCTACTAGCTTCAGAAAAGTAATCTTCAAATCGTATATTCAAAATATTGTACAGGCATACAATAGGAGTTACAGAACATCGTAGGATATCTCTTTTTATCACTAAGCAAATATTTTCGGGACTTTTTATTTTTGGGGGTTTTTAAAGTTTTGATTAAGGTGTAGTATGTTTAACACATCTGAATGAAACCAAAATTGGTATCTTGTATTCTCTGGGATGACTTCCCAGAGAAAAACCAAAAGAAATTCAGAAACAAGAACAAAGGAACACTTTAGAAACATAAAACATAAACAATTAGAAAAATCAGCAGTTGCCACGCATTTTTGGTAAACAAACCACAACATATATCCAGAACCAAAACTACTGAAACATACATCAGGAAAACAAGAACTATCCACATGGGAACATATTTTCATTTCAAAAAATAGGAACAAAGTATTCAATTTCGACATCCCCCAGAAAGATTTGTTCAGCAAGTTCCTTGAACCGCCACCAGAGGAGACCTATGACAAAATATTGTCAACTACACCAATTAGAATCAGTCGATGGCCGGTTGAGGATAGAGGCAAAGTCTCTGAAACATGTTCCGGAAAAATTTAAAAGTAAGTGTTGTTTAGTGTCATTAATCGACTCCTTTTAAATTTAATTTAAGCCTTTTTTGTATTGAAACATAAAATTAACCAGCCCTGGATATTAGCATTGCTTACCATGGCAAGTATTATTTCCATCCTCTGCATCTCCCCAAATTCTGACTGTCATTGTGTTATAAATGGGGGTCCAGTAATGCGGAGAGGGACATGGTCAGCTCCTGGTTCCCTATCTTGGTTCATATATAAATAGGTGGAAGAACAACCATTTAAGTAATAGCTTAAAAAAACTGTCGTCGTTGTTCACTAATGGCACTGAAGATTAGTTGATCTGCATCATTTCCCCCCTGGCTTCCCAATATAAAGTCCATAGCTTATGAAGTTTGAGTCCTTTGCATTTGTACAGATGATGTTTTTTCATGATGACATCCTCTTTGCCGATAGTGCACTTGGGTGTAGGTATGCCGAGTATTTTATGAACGTGTTCTGCAAGACAATCATGGCCAGTTTCCATTCTAAATAGGACCACTGCAGTTTTCCTTGTCAGTTTTTGTATGTTAGCGCTATCTCTAATGTTCTTACAGTCCTTATCTATGTATTTATTTTCCTCATCAAGTCTCTGCTGTCTTAAAACGTTGCTTAATGTTGTATAGCTGTTTATTAATTTCAATTTGTCTTACAGGTTTTAATTTCTGAATTGCATCGTTTTTGCTAACTGATCTGCATGTTCATTGCCCAAAAGTACAACATGGGCTGGAATCCATTGGAAGATGATATGATTTCTAGATTCAACAGTTAAATTAAATTTCTTATTTCATTTATGTTCCTTTTTGTTTTATTTTACGATTTACTATCCCATCTATGGCCGATTTTGAATCTGTTAAGATAACTATGTTTTATTTTATTTACGGTCTTTATAGGATGTTCTGCAGTGCTGCTTTAATGGATGTTAGTTCTCCATCATAATGGTTTGAAGTTTCGGCTAGTGTTAGATACTGTGCAAACTTTTTGCAGTATACTCCTGCGCCAGCTTCTTGTCTGTTAACAAAGGAACCATCTGAATATATTCAGAGCTATTCCTTTTCGGAATATCTTTCATTTTCTGTGTCTCTTGCTATTGGTCTCATTTCCTCCTGGTGAATTGATTTACTTATGTATTGTATGTAACAGAACATTCCTATAATGTATATCAACATGTTGTGTTGGGCTCGTATCCTCTATTGTTGTTATATCTGTTGCTTTTATGTTCCTGTGTTTTGAGCTATTGATGTATGTTCTAAAGCTATTTGGGATTGTAGATTGCTTATAGTATCCACTGTGTGATACCACATGCAGCTACTGTGCTAAGGCAATTGCCTTTAGTTCATTTTCCAGTTCTATGGCCATGTTTTTTGTGAAACTTAGTAGTATCGGAATTGGTGTTGTTTTTACAGCTCCTACTATTATTCTTATGCATCATTTTGTGAAGTTTCTAGTTTTCTTTTAATTGTCTTCTTTACTGTTGCTTACTGTTCTCCTCCAAATAGTAGTTTTGGTTTTACGTATGTTTTGTGTGTGTTATTAAGGAGGTACTTATTTCCACCTCATTTTACTCCTGCTAGACATTTTAGGATGTTGTTCTTTTTGTTTATCTTATTTTTCACATTGTTTACATGTTCTTTCACTGTTAGCTTTTGGTCTAGTTCTATTCATAGATATTTTGTTGTAGTCGCTTCTTGTAATGTTTTGTCATTGATTTACAGATGTATATTTTCCGTTTTATGTTGTATTTTAACAGTTGATATTGATATTTAACTGTATTGGAACACCAAGGTGAAGCGAAACAATTATTCAATTATAGATGAGTCGTATTTATTACACATCAGCTTCACTTACATACCTAAACCTGTTCCCAATATAGGGACGTAAGTGAATCTGATGTGTAATAAATACCATTCATCTATAATTTAAAAGTTGATATTGAGTTTTCTGTGTGTATCTGCATATTGTTATGGTTATTCCATTGTTCTAGTATTATGATTGTATTCTCTATTGTTGTTTGTAGCTTTTTATAATATTCCCCAGAACTTATATTCCCTTCCGAGGTTCATATTACCAGGTCATTGGCATCCATTCCCGCTTGTATTTTGCCTATATTTTTCAGCGCATTTGCTAGCTCATTTATAAATATATTGAAGAGCATAGCACTTGTAACAGGCCCTTGAGGTAGTCTAAATCTGGCTTGTTTCCATTTGTATGTGGCTGTTTGGTAATACACTGCAAAGCATCTTTGGGACAAAAGGGCTTGAAACCAATTTAGCATGTGGCCTAATATGTCATAAGTTTTCATCTTTTATAGTAGCATTTCTGTATCAAATGCACCTTTGAAATCAACAAATAGTGCTCATTTTTATTAAAAAAATTCTTAATGTCCTCTGTCAGTCTTACGACCTGATGTAATGCTGAGGTGTCTTTCCTAAACCTGTGTTGTTCAGTGACTAATATGTTTTGTGTTTCTAGGTAAAATGTCAATCTTGTAGCTATCAATCTTTCTAGGAGTTTTGCTATGATTGAGGTTAATGGTATCGGTTTGTAGCTATCTATCGATTGTGCCGGTTTTCCCTTATTCTTGATGGGTATGATATTTTGCTTTTTTCTACAGTAGTGGTATATTATTTCTGGTTCCCCACATGTTATTTAAAATGTTTAATAGGGTGTAAAGTGCCTCATATCCTTAATTGTTTAGTTGCTACCGATGTATATTATCAGAACCTGGACTCTTTTTATATTTGGTGTCCTTATTGCTTGTTTTATTTCTGGAAATGTAAATGGCTCACTGGAAATATTTTGGGAGTTAAATGTATAATTAAGGTTGTTTCTTAGGCATTTATTCTGTCTTTTTATTTTTTAATGTAGTTTTGTAGTGTGTTGCTAATTTTTCTGCTATAAGGGTGTCTTCATATATTCCTTTGTTACCAACATTTATGCCTGACTTTGTTTGTTTTCTCTTTTTATTTGTTTAATGTAGTTGTGTAATTTAGTTCTATTTGTTCTATAGTAATTCTTCATAGCTCTCTTTTTTAACAGTTTTATAGCCTGTTTTAACTGTGCATTTACTTTCGCAATTTTATAACATCTGCTTTATCTTGTGACCTTTCTGCTCCTTCTCTGGCTTCCTATCATTTCGATTATAGCTGTGCTAACTGTTCTGTCCAGAAAGGTTTGTATTTATGAATTTTACTGCTAGGAATACCTTTTTTTGCAACTTTTAGAATTGCTGCATTCAGATATTACTTGACGTCATTTATGTTTTGTTCTAGTTTAATTACCTTTTGTAGTTTGTTCGTTGTCATTTTATACTCTTCCCAATGTGTCTTTTTGAAGTTCCATTTCGACTTTATTTTTCTTTTTGTTTTGGATTGCTGTTGATTTAGGTTTGTTTTTGTTCTTATGGCGCTGTGTCCACTACCACTGTGTTCTATGGCTTTTTTGTAGCTTTATCTTCTAGATCAATTGGTAAGATCACAATATCTGTATTGTTTGACTGTCCTATATAGTACATGTAGGTTTTTGGGTCTTTATCCCTGTGCAGTATTTTCATTAAGTTGATATCTACAAAATCTTCAATGATTATGCCAGCTATATTACTATCACCGTAGAATGTCCATTGAGATCACCAATTATGATTGTTTTATTGCCACTATCTATTACGTCTATGTGAGCTGGTTGATATTGTGTGGGCTGTATATTCCATAGATTTTAAATTTATAGTTTTGTTTGCAGGCTGTTATTCCAATATTTCAGGGGTGTCATCTTGGATCATTTCTTTTACAGTTTCAATCCTTGCATTTATGCATTGTTTGATGCCAGTGAGTATACCACTTTCTGTCTTTGTTTTCTAATATACTTGAGTTGTACTTTAAAAATTGATAACGTTTTTCCTTTTGTTGTTCTATATTTGCTTCAGCTATGACGAAAGCATCTGCACCATTGTATCTTAAAAGACTTTCTATCAAGGGTTTTTGTTTTGGTTCCTTCCTCTGGCATTTCAAAATAGCACTGAGAAGTACTCTTCTTATGTCTTGGGTAGCATGATTGTGTTGTAGTACATTTAGCGTTACCCAGGGAGCACTGCATAGAGGCGCACTACGTTGTTCCCCTAGCTTAAAAGAAGTGAGTACAGAAATTTGCCAACTCTCAGTGACCAACTTTGGAACATATTATAAAGTTATCCATGAAATTTTTATCTCCATCATTTTTTTTTCATTTTTCATTTTATTTTATCCATATGATCCCAAACAAATAGGATACGTCTGTAGTTATAATATGAATATAATATGAAGTAGGTAGAAGAATGAGCACTTGTAGTCATTGCTTGAAAAAGAGTGTGTACAAAAAATGTGAATGCAAAGCATCTGAATTTTTAAAACCTTTTTGAGATCATTCTGATTAAGCTGTGAGTAATACACTTCAGTATCAGACTCTGACCTCTTAATATAAAAACAGGATATCGGAGTAATAAAACATAGCACTATTAATGGCTGTATTCCAATTGTAATGGAAGTGTGAGAATTATACTCTTTTTGTGAAGTTTTTTAAAATATATTAAGTACAGAAATTATGGAAAAAAACTATTTTACATTTTTTGTCTAAACAATTAACATGTTTCCTTCGTACTCTTTCCAATATATGTAATTGCTCACTGACATCTCAAGAGTGATGTCTACAATGAAGTTCATGATCTACTTATAGCAGGAAACCTATGTTGTTCGCAGGAAAGTTTCATTGTTTCTTTCTATGGTTAATATGTTTGTTGAGTGTCACCATTCAGTCTGCTTTGTTCCTTCGTAATGTTCACCATCTTAACTGTACTCGAGAAACTTTAGGATTTGTGTGCATCTCTCTGGGTTGTCCACCTGCAATCCTGTCTTCTCGTACACTTTGTTGGGCTTTTCCCTTATACACTAAGGTGTTAAGACACAAGCGTGTGTAAGTCATAGTGCGCTAAGTGTCCTACTCTCTTGTCTAGTCTTCAACATTTGTCATGTCCCTAGGATGTGTGCCTTAAGTAACATTCATAATTTGTACAGACACTTCGCTCACAGAAAATTGCATTCTCTGTGAAGAAATATATCATTATATATCTTTTCCTGTTTTTGTTTGATTTACTCATTTTAAAACACACCATAATTTTCATTTTCTCCTAATTCATTAAAATACAGTTCTACACCGTTTAATTGCTTCCCCCTCTCTCTTTCTCTATATCTGTGTGTGTGTGCATGTGTGTGTGAAAGCGGGATAGTGTGTGCATGTATTCATATTTCACCTAGATGGATTCCCATTGTTATCCTCATTTTTATAGCAATCATAAGTTTCCTCATAAGACAATATAAAACCAAAACAACAAATATATAGTTATAGCCTTATATCTCATTCTTCTTCATCTTCTTCATCATACTCCTTAAACACCATATGTAAATAATAAGTCATCATGACATTTAACTTCGATGGCGCTTCACCTAGCTAAGGTTTCCTTTCATTCTCGCAAAAGTTTCAGAGAATTATCAATCTAAAGAAATTCATGAACCTAAAATAAAGAACAGAAAGAGTGAGAAAAACAGAAATAACAGATTAACACGAAGTGTTGCTTTACTTTTAACAAACATTTGTGTATTAATTCGCATTTGGCTTGTTTCTAACCCTTCATCACGTATTCCAATTGCTCTTTTGTTTCATCGATCTCAGCTCTTTGCGACATCTCTCCAATGTAATCTTTATCCTATTTTCGGAGACCCTACCTGCTTTTCAATGTTGGCTCATTGCATTCAGTACTAATTTTCAACCTGCTCTACACCAACTTCCTTGCATTCATCTTTTCCCTTCCAGATACTTTCTTTCTTACACCAAAATTTAAACCCACTCTCGTTACCACAATTGTCGAATATTTCCACAAATGTTTCAGAAAACTTGTGAATATTTACGAGCAGTTGCTTCATACACATATCACGGAATGTAAGTTTATGACGCCGTTTACCTTTACTACGATCCTAAGAGAGGATTTAAAACTATTTAAATGGACTTCTTTTCCTCCTCCTTCTCCATGTGTTTCACACCCGCATTGCATTGTCTATGTATGACGTAGTTCACTTTTAAATCTGTCTTTGAAATTTAAAGTTATACATTATGATTTATAAACCTTTTTTACTACAGATCATCTGGTTTGAATAAGATTTCTGATTGGTTTATTTTCACCTGAAACACCTTTGAGGACAAATAAAATATATTTTATATTTCGTGTTTTAATTTATTATAAAACGTGATGGTGTTCCTAAGGAAGCCACGTTAGAATGTTTGGGTTTTCGACTTATTGAATAATTACTTTATACCGTAAACATTAACGGCTCGGGGAGATCTGTTAAATAGTACTACACATTAAGGTTCTATTACTATATAGGTTATCATTATTAAAAGAGTTTGGGCTCAATGAACGCACTGTTCCACATACTCTGGGATCGAGTTCTGATATAACAATAAAGCAATTTGCAATTGAATATTCCTTGACTTAATATTATACCTCAATTAAACCTGAGGGAAAAATTACGTATCACATCATTGGATTAAAATGTTAAATGATATTTTAATTCTCATGTAAGTTATCTATGGTTTCATTTCCGATTGTTTCAGATACATGTTCTTACAATTTAAGCAAGCATTCGAAAACCTACATGTTGATTTTATGGGCTCATTAAATTATTTGATTCATACTTTATAGTAACTTTGTTTAAGGACAGAGATTAAAATTGCCCGGCTTTCATTTTTCAGGATGAAAGAAAACCTTGTCTAAAATGTGCTCTATATAAGACACACAAAAAGAACTTGGAACTCGAGATCTTTAACATTAAGCGCGAGGCAGAAGCGCTACCAACTTTACTACAAAGGTGGACATAAAGAGAGACACTGTTATGTTTGATTTTGGATTCAACTATAAATAAAAGTAACAGTTAGTTAGCATTTGAATTTAATTTATAAAGAACCCACAATTCACGTCCAGAGGTCCAGAGGTAGTCCTAGTCGGGCGGGGCTTTCCCCGTCCGGGTGTCATATGCCGCACTACCTAGCCGCTTTGCGGCTTAACCTGCGAAATGAACTAGTAGATCCATGTTCTGCTGGGGTGTTTGAATTTGTTGACTGTTTGAAATTTTGGAGAGGTTTGGAGTGGGTTGCCCCTTTTTGTCATGGGCAGCTGTACTTAATCGTTCTCCCTTTTTGGGAGACACGAATTAGTTTTTTGCCCCGTTTTGGATACGGGTTGTGTAGCGCTTGGTCCTTTGGCGTAGAAGTTGTTCCCAGAGACATCTGGGGATTTCCTTGGGTTACCCAAGGGGTCCCAGGACGTCTCTCGGCAGTCTGAAGGACGGCAAGCGCCTTTGATCTCTCGGGTCATACCTTCCCAGGGAGTTCACTAAAGGGTTGGGGTGAATTTGGATTTTCTCGTACATTGATCGTGCCCTCTCGCGAATGACATCGACAATGTACGGGATCTGGGAGTGCTCATGTAGGATATGAGCCGGGAATCTCCAGCCTGTATCGTAGATGATGCGTAGTGCCTTGTTCTGCAGCGTCTGGAGTCTGACGAAAGTGGTATTAGCCACTGTTCCCCAGATCTCACAGCCGTACAGAATCATAGGCGGAATGATCGCCCGATACAGTTGGAGTTTGAGACGGATCGGCATGGTTGATCTGAAGATAGGGTATAGGCTCCGGAGTGCGACGTGCCCCAGCTGGACCTTGCCCTTGACGTGCGGAACGTAAGTTAACTTACGGTCCAGCGTCACCCCGAGATACTTCGCCGTTTGCACCCAAGGGATTCGACGGCGCCGTAAAACGAAGTTCTGCTGCAACCGGTTGGCTATGGTTTTCGCCAGGAGAATAGCAGAGCTCTTCTCCGGGTTAATTGCCATTCGCCATTTTGCGCTCCATTCGCCAATGGCCCGGAGCTGGGTTTGGATTTGCCGGAAGCTGTACCGTGTATTCCTATTGACTGCGAAGATCATGAGATCGTCCGCATACTGACAGGTTTGGGTGTTGTGGTGAGTTGGGATGTCGGCCATGTAAGCTGCGAAGAGCGCCGGCGACAGCACGCTGCCTTCCGGTACTCCAGCGCCAATGGGCCGCTCGGTGGACAGCTTCCCCTCCATCTTTACTCGGAAGCTTCGGTTTCCGAGGAAACCGGCCACCAAGGAAATGTATGGACGGGGAATTTCATGCTCCAGGAGTTTGTAAATGAGTCCTTCATGCCAGGTATTAGCGAATGCCTTCTCCACGTCGAGCAGCACTGCTACCGTTTTAGACCTTTCCTGGAAACCCAGGGAGGCCTTCTCGGCAACCCGCAGTAGCTGCTCGGTCGTGGAGTGGCCAGAACGGAAGCCAAACTGGTGTTCCGGGATTAGGCCCCTTTCCTCCAGATGAGGAAGGAGCCGGGAGAGGAGCAGTTTTTCGAATACCTTCGATAAAACTGGGTGAAGGCTGATTGATCGGTAACTGGAAGGAAAAACCGGATTTTTCCCCGGCTTTAAAACGCACACCACGCGCGCCTCCTTCCAGATAGCTGGAAAGTGGTGCATGTATAGGCACGCGTTATAAATCCGGGTTAAGTGAATCACGGCTCTTCGTGGAAGGTGCTTGAGCATTTCCGCTGTCACACGGTCCTGCCCAGGTGCTTTGTTGGTTCTTAGAGAATTAAGCGTGGTCGCTAACTCTCTAGGGGTGACGATGGGAATGTGGAACTCCTCGTGGTCAGTTTGCGGAGCTTCTAGGAAGTCCTCCACCACCTGTTCCACGAGGTCAGCATGGTCATCGTCCATTGGCTCTACCCTGACAATTCACGTAAGCGAAAATCGTTGCTATATATTCACTTCAGAATACTTCCATTCTCACACACAGTATTATTTGTTTATTTGATATTGCATATGAAAACGTTCTAGTTACTCTTCGTTTACTGGTAATAAAGCGCAGTTAAGTCTATGCTACTCCTAAACAACATAAGCATATATCCTATAAAACATCAAAATTATTTTAATTATTCTTCACAGGTATAAGATACTACAGCTGGTGCCATATGTAGACAGAAACAGGCGGTATTCCTCCAGAGACAAACTATATTTTCCTGTCCGAAAATCTATAAAGCAAAACTATTGCCTGATGCATAACGTATGTTTATAATGGTACATTGATATCGTACAATCACACCACATTCTCAACTCACTCATGCACAACGGCTGACCTTTTTATCTATTCAAAACGTAACGGATAGGATTACAGAAGTAATTTCATAGGCCATTTCTTATCAGATACAAGAGGGATTCAGTCACATGGGTTCAACAATGTCGCCTATTAATCTATAAGCTACTTCTATGAAATCACAAGATAAACTGAATTCGCGGATGGAGTTCTTAAAATATAACATTATTTTCAAAATGGAACTAAAGGCAAAGAAGGTATGAAAAATGGTTAATGGAACAAAATAAGTTCACATAAATTTCACTCTTTAAAAAGATCAGCTTTAATAACATTTTGTCTATGTGTTAGGAGATACAAGTGATAGAATTACTTACAACATTTATTCAGAATGAAAAGGACCTCTGAGACCTTTTCCAGAAAATTCAAGGCACACAGTTTTCTTGTCATGGAAAACAGTTGAACGTAAAGGATCTTGATCAAATCGTTAGAGGTAATTAAAAATAAAAGAATAAACATTGATAAACAAATAAATCTGCACTAATTTACTTCCTTGTAGGAAAAACTATTCATTCCATCACTTTTTCTTGTCAATTACTATTGCGTAGCTGTGCAATGTTTTGACCATACGGTTTAAAGTTAACTTACCTGCGAACAGGTGAAGTATTGTATTCCACCCAAAAGTTCGACTCCGAAATTTCACCTGAAACACGTGTTCTGGGATTTTTTAATCGAATGAAGCATTATTAGCAAAATTTCCTTCAGGGCGAGTTTTTGCGCTCGCGTCTGTAAATGCATGAGTGAGAACTGAAGGGCTTAGCTATAAAATGTAAGTAAATTAGGCATTTAAGTTCTTCCAAAAGGTGGCCTAGGACTTCTGAACATTTTGTTTGTGTCTAAAATGGCACTAACGAAAATACATATATTTTCATGACAAATGAAAGGTTTTTCTTGAATTTTTTAGGAATTTTTGAAATTGTGTGTACTATAGATGTGTTTTGTGTAACGGGTAATCTATAAGAGATAGAGAACATCTTAAAACACAAAAAATATAAATTTCGTTAAGATATTCACTTTATAGGAAACACTTTTTTTAAGGAATCACTTAAGAAACACTACGTGATATTTGCTTTAATTTTAAACTACATGCGCATTTTTTAAAGTACATGTATCCTTTTGTAACTCTTGGCCATGTAGAGGGAAGGGAAATTCCAAGCCATCACATAGCCACTAGAAAATGGCTCAAAGCCACTGTGTTTCGATATTCTCCTTTCATCTTTAAGAAAATACGTAAAGGGCTCATAACCACAAATATCTGTCTCGAATAGCATTAAGTAAATAGGGAAAATGTATTTAAGAATATTGTGACTTTGTGGGTTCGTGAAATGAAAAGTCCAATTTACACCACACAAAAATGTTCTTTATTTCCTCCGACTTACAGTTTAACACTTGCCAATTACACAGTATTACGTGCTGCACACAATTACAATTTACCAGTTCGTCCGTTACAACTTCACTTGTACTCGCGATTACATAAACTCCGATACACATACACAGTTCGTACAGTCTTCCGTTGCACAATCCTTTCGTTCATTAACACGTCACTGACTAACTCTTACACCAAGAACTGCGACTGTCTCCTCACTCACACTCACTAACCAACTCTACTCTACTCTCTCTGTCTGTAACCCCCTTTATATAGGAATATCGCCGACTTCTGGTGTTTACAGGATTGTTCCAGTAACAGAAAGATCGAGAACCAGGTGTAAGGAAACAGACGGCACGAGCATGTTTTTTTTTTCTCCCGACCGCCGCCTTGTCACCACAGACGAGGGGGAGGTGTGGCTCACACGGACCTCCCCCAACTCCCGCTCCCAGCTGCTTCACAGGGTGTTCCAGCGCTCGCGTTACACTGCTCCCTCCTCAAAGCTGTTCGCCCCGAACAGCCCCATCGTAGCGTGCGAGGCGGTCCAGGTGTACCACCAGCATCTGCTCGGAGTCTCAGCCAGAAGTAGCGCTGCCGAAGTTTGTCAATCGTTCGGTTCGCTCCCAGGTGTCCTCCTGAAGTACCGGCGTGCACTTCCTCCAAGACTTCCGGGACCTTACTCCGGGGAAGTACCAACTGTCCTCTCTGCGCCTTCCCATCGGGTGACTCCCATACCCGGAACAGCACGCCCACTCTGGTCTTCAACGAGTCCCATTGGGCCCAGTATGACTTGTAGGTGGCGCTCCTCGGTGCGATGTCCTCCCAGGTTGGCCTCGTCCCTGCCTACACTTCCCTCAAGAGTGGCCCCAAGTCTGCGTCCGCCAGCTGCTCCCTCCTCAGGCCTGCGCTATCCCAGCCTTCAGCAGGCACTGCCACAACTACTCGGGCTGCTGCGGCACGCTCCTTCTCTTCCACTCTGGTGCACTGACCGCACTCTACTGAACAGGGTCTTCGGGACATGGCGTCTGCGTTATCGTGACTCTTCCCTCTACGATGTTCCGAGGTGAAGTCGTACTCCTGCAGCCTCTGGACCCAACGTGCTGTCTGGCCTTCCAGGTTCTGCGATAGGACACCTCCAATGCAATGGTCACTAGCGTCGGTGTCCACAATGAAGGCGCCACCCGGTTGCGGGAAACCCAAAATTAGAGCACTGCACAGGGTCTCCTTCGGGTGCTGGAAAGCGTCTTCGGCGTCCTCCGTCCACACATAAGGCCGGTTTTCCTCCGTCCGGCGGGTGAGGGGTTTTGCGATGTTGTCGGCCTTTTCCTCTAAATCATTAAGGCGGTCGTCTACTTGACCCTTCCGCTTGCCCAGGTTCGTGACGTCATCCCTCACGCCGGCCAAACGTTCCTCAAACTTTGCGGCGAGAGCCTCGTTCGCCGCCTTCATTTCCGTGGCCAGACTGCCGTTCGCTGCTCTCATTTCTGTGGTTAACTCGGCCTTCATCTCTTCCATCTTCTCGGTGATGTTGTCGTTGGCCGTCTTCGTTTGTTTCAACTTGGCGATGAGGTTGTTGTTTGCCGCTTCTATTTTTGCAACGAGGTTTTCATTTGCCGTCTTCATTTCCGAGATTAGTTCGGCCTTCATCTCTTCCATCTTCCCGGTGATGTTGTCGTTGGCCGTCTTCATTTCTTCCAGTTCCGCTAAAATCTTTTCTAATGCTGCCTCCATTGTTGTAATGTTCGGTGATGTTATGTTGTTTTCCCGCTTCCTGACACCAGTGTGACTTTGTGGGTTCGTGAAATGAAAAGTCCAATTTACACCACTCAAAAATGTTCTTTATTTCCACCGACTTACAGTTTAACACTTGCCAATTACACAGTATTACGTGCTGCACACAATTACAATTTACCAGTTCGTCCGTTACAACTTCACTTGTACTCGCGATTACATAAACTCCGATACACATACACAGTTCGTACAGTCTTCCGTTGCACAATCCTTTCGTTCATTAACACGTCACTGACTAACTCTTACACCAAGAACTGCGACTGTCTCCTCACTCACACTCACTAACCAACTGACCAACTCTACTCTACTCTCTCTGTCTGTAACCCCCTTTATATAGGAATATCGCCGACTTCTGGTGTTTACAGGATTGTTCCAGTAACAGAAAGATCGAGAACCAGGTGTAAGGAAACAGACGGCACGAGCATGTTTTTTTCTCCCGACCGCCGCCTTGTCACCACAGACGAGGGGGAGGGGTGGCTCACACGGACCTCCCCCAACTCCCGCTCCCAGCTGCTTCACAGGGTGTTCCAGCGCTCGCGTTACAATATTGTGGAGGAAAATAAACTGAGAAGGCCATGTATGTAAATATTGTTATAACGTTCTACTGCATGAACTTATGACGAAGTTGAGTCAGCAATTTTATGTATTTGTGCAGGATGTATAATAAGTGCAAGTCATTGTTGTAGAACTGTAATGGAAACTGTACAAATAAATATAAAGATTCAAATTATCTTTACCTTTGGAAACAAAAATTTCCTGTTACACTGCTAGCTCTGCACCTGTTAGGATGTGCTCTAGGTATCCTTGTTCTACGTAACGTTCTATTGTTATGAGGTAAAATAATGTTTAATTTTGGGCCCTTTTTAAAAACCATGGGTAATGGACAAGTAGTGTAAACAGAATGGAAGTCAGTTCAAAAAGGTGAGCTGCTTCCTTTATAACATAAAAATGTTTTGTTGTCCAGTTTAACCATATAGTCACATGGAACTACTGGTAAGATGTTCAAATGGAGCATTTTGGTTACCGTGATCACTTTTTACGCTTTCTCCTGCTTGTTTCCCCATGTGTAGCATATAATGGTAAATGTTGTTTAGGCACAGGACAAAAATGTACAAGAAGTAAACCCTGTGCTACATATTTTAATAAATGTTACACTTAAGAAAATAGCTACCATAAATGAAGCTGCAGGCCAGCTTAAGAGGGAAACATGGAACCCTTCCACCGCCCAGGGTGGCAGATTAGTGCACAGTGTGATGATGTTGCAATGTATGCTTAAAATGCAGCAACTGTCTGGGTACTGAGACTTTGTAGGTTCGTAAAATTAAATTCTAGTTTGCAGAAATTCAAAATGCTCCTTATTTCAATAGAAAGACATTTTAAACAGCCCTTTGTAGCAGGATGACGTAACATACACCAGCAAAGTCCCTCGTGGCTTCACATCACGTAAAGAAACAAAAGAATTGAAAGGGTAGAGCCAGACTGAAAAATTCAATGCCATTGCCGTGATTTGAACCAAGGGTCTTCTGGTCTCCATCCAGCCGCTCTAAACCATTGAGTTACTATAGCCTACGTGTCAACAGGACATTAAATTTTCCAACTGACTCGTGTTTCTTCCGGTAAACCACTAGGAGTTCTTATAAACACATGAGACAGCTATCTTAATGAAGACTTACTACGCTGTAAGCACTTTAAGGCCCGGGCTTTATAGTTCGGACCACTATTAGGTATAATTAATGGAAATTAATTGTTCTTTCACACTAGCCGTGTTAAGGATGCACTATGAAGGGGTAGAGCCAGACTGAAAAATTCAATGCTATTGCCGGGAATTCACTTTCAAATCACTACATGATTATCCGTTCTCATCTTGCAACTCGGTATAGTTCAAAAGTCCACACAATTCACATAGTGCACGAAAACTCATAAGTCCAATTACAACCGAATGACAACTCCGTTTACTCCTAGCAGCTCCACTGTACCACTCAATTCACAAGTCCATAGACAACTGCTGGCAATAGGTCACACCGCTGCATTTATACTCGTGCCGCTATTTCTCGAAACTTGTTTAAGTAACACGATCTTTCACGATGGAGAGAGAAACGAACTATTTATCCAGACTATTTCCGTCTCTTTCCCTCTCCGCAAGCGCTACCACGCACAGGAGCGTGGGCGTGATTTGGAGCACTGTTTCTCTCATTCGCACGCGCCGGCAGCGGCGACAATTCTTTTTATGAAATTCGTGAAAACTCTAGTACCAGATTTGATCACCTTGTATGCACATGAGCAACTGTGCATAGCAACCGTTCATGTTGTGCTTCTGTATCTATTTGTAGTAAATAAAAATTTACTGCAGGCTGACATGTTAGCTCAAGTTGTGAAGCGTATGTAGTAAAGTAGGAGTGACTTGCACATAAAAATAGTGTTTTGAACTGCATCTTGCATTATTTTTACAGCTTCTTGGAGAGTCATACCTGAAGCTTCCAGTTTCCTGATACTGTCGGTAAGCCAGTTGAAATGACTTGCGAAGTATGAAGCTAAACTAGGCACTTTAGAACTGTTGAATGATAACAAGGATTCACACACACACACACACACACACACACACACACACACACACACACACACACACACACACACACACACACACACACACACACAAACACACACTGCAGGATCAGAAGAAAGTTCTGAATGACTGACTTCACAGTTTCGAAGTGCTTACTGTAGAAAATTACAGCTTCGATCCATGTTCTCCACCTTGTTATCACTGGCTCTGGAGGCAGAGGTACGTCAGGTAGCTGTTCATTGTAGCGTTGTATACGATAACGAAATTTTAAGAAAATCTTCTTCGTTGCTGATAACAGTGCATTTACTTCTGGTAATTCATGTGTATCTGTCTCTGGCACTCGTTGCAATGCATGAGCCGTACATGTAACATGCACTAAGTTTGGATAAAGCACGGTGGGTGATTTCCTCGCTTTTAACATGTATGGTGCTGCATCTGTGTACATCAATAGGACCCTCTCTTCTTTTACGCCATCTGGTCATAGTACCTTAAGTCCATCATTAACAACTCTAGCAATTGTTGAACTATTTTCAACATTTTATTTTATTTCAATATTTATTTTCAATTGAGGCTGGGGGAACAGTTGTCGATAATTCGTGGCTACGTGCACCAGGGCGGATGGCTGAGGAGATATATGGGTACGCCATAGCGTGTTACTATTCATACCAATAACGGAAGGCGCCATACAGAAGTAGCAGCCAGTTATTTGTTTGCTTTGCTCCCTCCCAATCATTGGTATAGCGACATTTATGGATCACCCTTCTCCATTTAGACATTCAGGTAGATTTGTGGAACAACAGCGACAAAAATACGCGGGCATACAGTTTGTCCTGGTCATTACTTTGCAGCCAACGTAACGGTACCTTTTGCGATTTAAATGCAAAAATGAATTGGGTTAGTAACGCACTTACGCGGCATTTTGCAATTTTCTCCAAATGTCTGTTATTTTAAAGGCATTAAAACACTGTTTCGCGCACTTACAAACTAAACACTGAACTCAGTTGCTAAAGGAATAGCAAGCTGAGGGTTGGACTTCACCTGCTAGTCTTATATCAACCCTCACAATTTCGTTACAGTCTGTTTCAAAAATATATACTCAAACTAACTTCTATTAGTAAATCGAAGCCTGACGCAACAGCCTGAACCTGGTATTGTAAAAATGAGAACCAATCTACAAAACTGATGGGCATTTTTGTGTTTAGTGACCCAAAATTAGCACGTCGTGAATAATTTTATCTTAAATACATTTTGGCTTTTGACCACCGTTATTGTTGTTTTTGTTTGAGTAGTTAATGGAGCATATGTTGCTCAGGCTTGCCTGTTTGTAAGAGCATTTTAGTGAAAGTTCAAAGGGTAATTTATGAAGGGTAGTAGTACATATTATTTAGAAAATATATTACATTGTACTCAATCCGATTCCGATTGTTCAGTAGAAATAAAAGCTGGGGGTTCTCGTGAAATTACACAGGTATTTTTGTGTATTGAGAGTGTGTGTTAGGTAGTGTAGGTGTGCGTGAGTTTCTATTTTGTGGAGTAAATCATTTCCGAGGTATTCCTTGTTTTATGCCCACATTTTTATATCTTGTACTTATTCTTCTCAAATCGGAAGTATTTATCCAATCCACTTGATCTCTGTGCAATGCAAAAAGCAAGAAATTTCGAAGCAGTTTTACTGGGACCAGCCCTTTAAGGCTTTGACTATCGCTTAAAGGATCCTGTAATATGGTATTCACCTTGCACAGAAAATAATTAGCAATAAGGAAATGTATTCAGATATTTATCTCGAGTGACCTGAAATCCATAGAAGAAAAGGTAGCGTTTGTTACAGTATGTTTACAAGGGTAGACAAACACGCGTAAGCGAACGCATCTAAATTCCTCTTTTGTCTACCATGCCATAGTAGTTGGACAAGGCATTGCATTCTACCCAAAAATTCAAAACGAAGTTTTACTAGAAGTATACGTTTTAGGGTCCCATACATAAGAAAAGATTTAAGAAAAAGGTCCTCGTATGCATGTGTTAGAACAGTCCAATTCGAAAATATTACATTATTTAATACAAATCTAGTAGTTATATTTAGTATATAAACGTTTCATGAAAATACCCATTCTTCAGGCTAGCCATTGCATCGATCTTTCTTTCGAAAACGTTATGTCCACGTAAATGTCTCTTATGTTTTGTTAAAGAACTACATGTCAAGATATGTTTCTAGGTAAAGGAATGTATGTTTTGAATTACCTTGGAACATCTTTAGAGTTCTTTTTCATTCCAAATAATTTGCTAAACTGGCAAACCGACAAATATAGGGCAGATATATACAGGGATGGGTTCGATTTTCGTGGCCGACCTAGCTGACCCATGGGCTTCTTCAGGGGGTTTCCCGCATCGCTACGCGAATGCTGGATAGGTTAATTACATAACCCGAGTTTCCTGTTCCTAAATTTTATCTCCATTATCATTTCACATCATTCACAACTGGTGGTCTCTTTCAGGGTAGAAGTGTCTACGGGTGTCTCGGTGATGTATAGCGGGACAATATGCTCTGAGGTAAACTACTTCCTCCTCCGGTCTCCGGACCTCTTCTGGGACCATTTCGAGACCGCCAGCCAAGGACAGTTGGAGCTCGGCTGCTGGGTTTGTTGCCGTCCCGCAGTACGGGAGCGTTTCCGTTGTTCTGGCCTGTCAGTGGAAGCCTCTAAGTTAACTGTACTGGCGTGGTTCTGTCTCCTCTCGCCTCATCCTTCCTCCCGTAGGTGCCCCACTTGGGAACAATGCGGCCTACGTACCGAATCCCCTCCATAGTGAAATCCTAACCCTAGTCCTAATCATGTAAGTACAGAATGCCAACAGTAATTACGTTCTTCTTCACTGTAAATCAGTAAAAGAATTTTCTATAAAACTACGAATTTCCAATTAATTATTTCCTGAATTTATACTTAACAAAATTTTAACTAAATTTTAACTAGGTAGCATAGTCCAATTCTTCCTTTCTACTTCTACTCCCCAATTCCTCGTTTCCTCATGAAGAAACCATAACTTTGGATCCGAGAGAGAACCAGGATAGGTGATCCCCAATGCCTGGTATGAAGATGACCAAAGTGAAAGATATATAAGAAGGCAAATTAATAATAGGCAAGATGATGCAAAAACTGGTGGAATACTGCGCCATATTGTCCACCACAAGTCTCCATCCGTGGTCACCTGGCATCGAACTCGGGCCGCCTTGTTGAGAGCCATGCGGTACAAACACTTCCAGTAAGCTTATCCTGGAGTAAAATAGCCATTGCTAAACTCTCTTAGGTGCATAACAGTTTGCAATAGTACTCTAAAGTGTTACAATCACAGTACATTTCCAACCCACTCGTTCAAAAGACGTGTTATTCCATCTTTTCTAAATTCGCATGTGCATTTACACAATTAGTTTCGTAACCCATTTGGGTATAATTTTTCAAATCATGTCATGCTTCAAGTTCCATGATGTTCCTACGAAATTACGAGGAAAGAGAGGAATGGTGCTAAAGTTAAGAGAAATTGCTATTGGGAAATTGTATCTAAAGACAAACAACAACCCGGGAAATATTGATGGTATAATATAATTTGACATAAATTACACTCTTTAAATAAGAAATATTTCAATGAGAAGATTTTGTCTATTCCTTACGAGTAGCACGTGAGAGGAACTCTTACAAAATGCAATGAGAATGTAAAATGCTTTTGATATCTTTCCCAGAAAATTCAAGTTGCACATATTGTTTCGTTTGCAAATTTAATGAGCTCTGGGAATCTTGAACAAATCTTTGGACATATTGTATAACTAATTAGAAAACGGTAAAGTTTATCTCTCTAGAGATGAAAAGTTGCTTCCGATGACTTTCTGTAAAGCCTAATGTATGAATTTACAATATTTTGATCATATAGCTTAATGTTCCCTTACCTACAGCTGGTAGAGGAATTCCTATATTCAGGCCAAGAATGAGAACAAGAGATTTGAGCAGAAGGACATGCTTCGAAGCCCCATGAATAAAATAAAAATAAAATCTCATATATTATCTCAATTTTCTTGTGAGAGTGTCAGTGAGGTAAATTTGGTGAAGTCCGTGCAGCAAAACTGAAAAATAAAGAAAAATCAGGGTATACAAGCTTAACATCTTTCGAGGACACAACAGACATGTTTTGCAAAACTCGTACTTTTGTCATAAGTGGAGCTAGCGAGTTTGAATGACATTCCAGAAGTTTAAAGTATTTTCCTGATAAATGAAACATTTTCATGAACCTTTACGAAATGCCACTATGTATCCGTTTTGAGTAAGTGCAAAACTGTAATATATAACTAAAGTCTTACTCCCGTTAAATACTTAAATTAGGGGAAATCCATTTTCTGGCAGGACACATTTCACAGATATCACATGGCATTTGTTCTGATATAAGCTTTTCTCGAATATAAAGCTTTTAATCTCGCGGCTACGCTATCAAAACATAATTTACAAGCCATCACATAGCGACATAGTATGAGGGCGAGGGAAGTGAATGCCCGAAGCAGGGTGAGATGAAATGACAGGATGGATGATAATGGAGACATTGATGGAAAGCTTGTGAGGGAAACAGGAGGACCTGTAGAAAGCCTTACGTAGCACCGTGTTGTCCACTACATATCTCAAATTGCGGTCCTTTGGGATCAAACCCAGTCCTCCTTGTTGAGAGTCGATCCTCCAAAACACTCAGACAAAACGCGACAATTATCTTTATCGGTGCAATTTACGTAAATAAAATAATTCTTTTTTATATTTGTTTACTTGATCTGAAAACATAAGGCGATTCCACACAATTAACTTTAGTTTCTCGAAACTAAACCGTTTTGTAGATGCAGTGGTTATTTGTTTTTTAATATGTTACGGTCCATTGTCAGGACTCAGCGAATCTTAACTTTTGGCGCTTGTCATATGTTTCTTTCAAAAGTGTAAGGTAAAAATATATTTGCATATCAATCGGCAGTCATGCTGCTCGTATCGTATAAATGTATAGTAGCTGATGTAGCTTTCGTCACAAATGTTATAAATAATTACCCGTAAATTAGTTAAATGTTCTCATTTTTTTAATTGACATCCTACAACGTTAAGCCATATCGGACCTTTAAATTGGCAAAATCATGTTCAAAAGAGTATGACTTCCTTGGAGCTCAGAGTTACCCCTCATTCGTCATTCAGGATAACGGATATCTCCGGAAAAACTTTAACCTTAAATTCAACCAGACCGAGATGGAACTCGCGAACTCTTGATCGTGAGGCAGACACGCTACCATCTACGCTAGAGAGGCTGACACATGGACTGAGTTGCCAGTGAGAAATTATCAAATGAAGTAATCGAAGATTAAGTATTCTTGAAAAACTAATGAACTGTCCTAACAAATGCTATATTGCTAGAATCACATGGATATAATCATTATCATTTTCGAATTCAAGTACCAACAAAATATTTTCCAAATTTAACATTGAATTCATATTTTTAGTAAGCTAAAATCGTTGATAGTTACCCATTTTAGAACGCTTCAATTCTCACAAACAATTATTTGTTTCTTTGAAGTTGTGTGTATACATCTCGCTACACTTAGGTTTCAGAAAATGAAACGTGCTTAAATCTACTGTAAATCAAAACATTACACTTAAATATCTTATAAAAACTGTGAAGTCTTCCAATTCTTGTTTCTCAGTATGGGAGATTACAAGTAGAGCCATCTATGGACTGCAAAAGGCAGTTGTATGGTATTTTTATTGCTACTGAGAGAAAACGTATTTCCCGGCAGAGAATCGGTAACTGATATATTGTCTCTCCGGAGTAGGTTTACGTTTAGTCAGTTCCACATATTAAATTTAGTTTATCGAAATTTAGCTGTTTAGTAGTTGCATTTTTTTTTTTTTTTTTTTTTTTTTTTTGTATTATGCAACGGTCCGTTGCCTGAACTAAGGCAATGTTAAGTTTAGGTGCTGTTCATATTCTTTTTCAAAAGTGTGGTAAAAGGAGATATGCGTGTCATTCGACAGTCATGCCACTCGTATCTTCTAAATATATAGTTGCACTATGACTCCTGCTTCATAAATTGTATACAGAATTATCTGTAATTTAAATCCGTGCTTCTTCCTCGCAGAGAATCGGTAAGTGAAATATTGTCCTTCATTAGGAGTAGCTTTAATTTAGGATTACTGTGGATGTGATTTGACAGTGTGACCGGTCTTGACCTCGTGTGCCTAAGCCCCAATTGGGGCATCCCCATGAGTAAGGACGAAACAAAGGGTGGCCGCCCCCAAGGTGCCAGCACACAATTATATATATATATAATTAAACGTCGTGAGTAATTGAAGTTCGTCTTTTCTAGTATACGATGTTACAGTGATGCCATCTGTGGACAGCAACTGGAACTTCTGTTTTTTCTGAAGCAACATGTTTTTTTCTTGCGGATATCCCTAAACTAAAGTATTGTCTAGTATGTGAGTAACTTAACGTATTTAAAATCTCAAAATATTACCGAATCACTCATTCACAACGGCTTATCCAACAAAATATTCCAAATTTATGATACACCACCACAATGGTAGTCTCACTGCGTATTTCGCTGTGGATGAAACAGGCATACAGGATATATAAAAAATTACGTACTACGGTTCTCCTCTCTGGAAAAAAATAATAAGTAACCTTAACATTCATCAGAGCCAATCAGAAGTTTGGCAGAGGATTGTTTTTCAATCAGTTATTAAAGAACTCTCTACAGAAATCCACGCTATTAGCTATAAAGACAACTAAGACGCAACTGGTGCGATGGCTTAATTAAATGCAGTTGACTGTTATAAATTCCGAAACGTTCCGCTTTTTGAGAACATGGAAGAAAAAATATTTAAAACAAACCATTGTTGTCGGAATCGGAATCGTACAATTTAGCTTTGAATGCAGTTGAAATGTGTAGAATTGATGACAGTGAAAGAGAAGCACAATAATAGAAATTTCAATGGTCCCTCCCTTCTTTCTATGTACCGAAAATTAAAGAAACTTAGGAAAATATATAATAATTCATAAAAAATTTTAAAATATGTAAAATTATATACTATAGTGTGATATATATATTATAACTCAAAGTATGTAAAATATGTAATTTAAAATGTTGAAATAAGGGTCTTTACAGCTTAATTCGTCGACATTTCAGATTTGTTTTATAATTAACAGCAACAGAATATGTAATTACACAAAATCCGGGCTATAGTTATCGTCATTGTCGGTTTCATGTATCAACAGAAACGGCCGCTATACGCGGTGTTCATTTTTATCTGTGGTTTTACCGCGCAAAATTTGTCATCATTAACATGGCTGATGGAGCGAGTTTATATACGATTCTCCTACCGTCTTGTGATCTTACTTGATCTGCTGACAGCAGCTTTGAGGGCTCTTTCTACTGGCAGTTATATATACTACTTGAGGGTTGGGTCGTGCCCACGTAATACAAAGGTGCGTAATTTCTCCTGGTGTGTAGATACGATAGCTGTTGTAGTTTGTTTCAATGAATGTGAACACTAAATGACGGATAAATACAAACTATATATTGCAATCTGGTGTTTCTCTGTTAAGATACATAACTTAATATAATTTAATAAAGGAATATCAAATTAATAACATTATTAGATTCAAAACATTTTAGTAAACAAGCAGATTTTCCTTTTTGTCTTTTCAACAGTGTACGTCACTTAGAACAATGAATGAATAAATGAATGTGTAAATGAATGAAGCAGATGATATAATATTCAAATGAGGCCAAGTTCCCTAGAGTTCAGAGTTACCCGATATTCGTCTTCTTAGGATAAGGAAAATGGTTGGCAAAAACCTTATCCAGGTAAAATGGTTTAAGAGGTAGAGAAGCATTGCTGAATTATCTGTTAAATATTCATGAGTCATCCTTAAATATATACCTAACTAAAATATCATATGAGTGTTTAACCGACTTTCCAGTTTTGAATTTTGCTGTAAAGCTTTCTTAGACAACATGAGATCGCAAAATGTATATCCAGTAAAATGTTCAAATATAATTTGCATAGAATGCAATTCCTCCTCTACCTACTATGTATGTACGTCTTGTACCAATTATTATTTAACACTGAGAAGAAAACCGGGCGAAGCTACCATGTTATCAAACCTGAGGTTTAAATGTCCCGCGGTTTGCTCCCACCATAGTGTTATACAGTGGAAAATCTCCTTAAACACGAAGTTCCCATGGAGAGTTACAGATGTCGCGCAAGTTTTAATAGCCATGTATATATCAAAATTTCTTAGTTATGAAGAATGTGTTCCAAAAGACAGGAATATTGATATTTTATTTTTATGCAAACCAATCGAGAAATTCTAACTTTTTAAAAGTGAGAATAGTATTTCACAGATATTTCATAGAAAGTAATAGAAACTATCATATTTCAGAACAAACTTCTTCACAAAGTCTTGAAACTCAAATAAAATTAATTCCTTCCTTGTATAATCATTGCAATGTGAAGCTTGTCAACAGTTAAGCCATTTAGCATATACAGTTGTGGTATAAATCTAAATCAATAAACAGGAATTTTAAAAACGGTGTGAGACGGCAACAAGAGCGAAGTGAAAGTTTGGCTCCATTTGTGGCATTCGTTTTTTGTCGTTTAAGAGTATTGGGTACTCAGATTTAGCAGTAGACATTAAATGCATTAGAGACTTCCTATATTTTAAAAAAGTTATAACAGAAGGCATCTTTTCGCATGGAAATCGAGAGGCAAATCGGCAAATGTATAAATCTGGATGAATTCCTGTTGATTGCCATCTTTGTAACATGTAAATAAATCGCCGCAGTTCCCATCTAAGATTCCATCACACGTTAGCTATATCAGACAGGTTTAGAAAGTTGATTGTGGTTTGTGAGAATTCCGTCAAGATTTGTTTGCTATTTCGGGCATTGAGTTAATCTTTTAATATCTGTAACTTTTGTAATACTCCGGATTTCAACATATTTAGTGGTTCTAATGAATGATAACTTTCAATATTCCCATGCAGATATTACCCTTTGCATAAAAAATCCTGCCTACTTAATTCCTGAATTCTATCATAGCATTAGTACAGCATAAAGGGAATTAAACAGAAAATGCCTCAGGAATAATTAATTATCAGATTCGTCAGGAACGCTTGACTTAAGCACTATCACTGTAAACTGTAAAGTGTATCCATTTTAAAAGGAGACAATAAATCAGAGTAAATTGATAGATATTCAACTCAGAAGGTTGTAGCTAGAAAATATAGGTGATGCAAAGGTCTATAAGATATGTTTAAGATTAGATTAACTCCCTTACTACAGCACAAAGTGATGATTTATGTTGTAGTTGTAGAGAGATGTGTTAATTTTATGTTGTATTAATAAGATAGAAAATAAGAATTTGCAATAGTTATTATACAAATAAGAACGACATGGAGATATCAAAGTTACTAATATTATAAATTACATTGCGTGACTGTTTATTCCAAAGCTATACAACATAATAAAAATAATAGATAAAATATATCATCAAGAAATCCCAACTGAAAGAAAAAGAACTTATAAAATCTTTAAATAAAAACATTAGAGACGTCAGACGCTAAATTATCTTTGTTTAAGCGGTAGTGCGTTACTGCAGAATTTTCTTCAAAATCTTCATGTGTCATCCCTGAATATACAAAACTGTTTGGTATTTAACCAACTTTTAGTTTTCAATTTTTTTGGGAAGCTGTTTCTAGATGACATGAAACCGCAAAATACATATGCCTAGTAAAATTTCCAAACTAAATTAGTATACAATGCAATTTCTCCTATACCGTCTATGGATGTATGTTGTGCACAAATTATTTTGAGAAAACCTGCCGTAGCACCGTGTTGTCCACAATATATATCAAATTGCGGTCTTTTGGGAGCGAACCGAGCCCACCTTGGTGAGAGTCTATCGTCCAAAGCACTCAGCCACAACGCGGCAATTATCTTTTTCCATGCAATTTACGTGAATAGAGGAAAAAAGTTTTTAAATATTTGTTTACTTGATCTGAAAGCTTTAGACGATTCCACACAACAAACTTTAGTTTCTCGAAACTAAACCGTTTTGCAGATGCCGTTGTTATATGTTTTTGTAATATGTGACGGTCCGTTGTCAGGACTAGACGAATGTCAACTTTCGGCGCTTTTCATATGCTTTTTCAAAAGTGTACGGTAAAAATATATTTGCATATCAATCGGCAGTCATGCTACTCGTATCGTCTTAGTGTATAGTAGCTGTTTGGTCCTTGCGTCACAAATTTCATAAATAATTACCCGTAAATTCATTACACTTACTCATTTTTTTGTAATTTACGTCCTTCGACGTTAAGCCATATCGGGCGTTGAAATGGGAGAAATTCTGCTCAAACGAGAACGGGGTCCTAGGAGCTCAGAGTTACACGTCATTCGTCTTTCAGGATAAGGGAAAACTCCGGAAAAACCTTATCCAGGGAACTCAACCAGACCGAGATTCAACTCGCGACCTCTTGAATGTGAGGCAGACACGCTACCATCTGCGCTAGAGAGGCTGCCATATGCACTGACTTGTCAATGAGGAATTACCAAATGAAGTAGCCAAATATTAAGTATTCTTGAAATGCTAATGAACTCCCCCAACAAACGCCACATTGCACAAGAATCACATGGATATAATCTTGATCATCTTCGAATTCAAGTACCAACAAAATATTTTCCAAATTCAATATTAAATTCATATTTTAAGTAAGCTAAAATTGTTGATAGTTACATATTTTAGAACGCTTCAATTCTAACGACAATTATGTGTTTCTTTGACGTAGTGTGTCCACTCTAGCTACCCTTAGCTTTCAGAAAATAAAGCGCGCTTAGATCCACTGTAATTCTAAATAATACACTTGAATATTTTATAAGACACTGTAAAGTCTTCCAATTCCTGTATCCTGTTATGAGAGATTACAAGAAGAGCCATCTATGGACGGCAAAAGTAGTGTTTGTTATTTTTATTGCTACTAAGGGAAAACGTATTTTCGGGCAGAGAATCGGTATCATATATTGTCTCTCCGGAGTACGTTTACGTTTAGTCAATTCCACACAGTAACTTTAGTTTTTTTGAAACTCAACTGTTTAGAAGTTGCGTCTGTTATTTGCTTTTGTGATAGGCAACGGTCCGTTGTCTGAATTAAGGCAGCGTTAACTTTTGGCGCTTTTCATATGATTTTTCAAAAGTGCGGTAAAAGAACATTTGCGTATCGATCGACAGTCACGCTACTCGTATCGTCTAAATATATAGTAGCACTATGACTGTTGCTTCAAAAGTTTTATAAAGCATTATTCGTAATTTAAATCAGTGCATTTTCTTGCAGAAAACCGGTAAGTGAAATATTGTCTCGCATTACGGAGCAGCTTTAATTTAGGATTACTGTGGAGCTGATTCGACGGTGCGACCAGTCTTGACCTCGTGTACGTATGCCCCAATTGGGGCATCCCCGTGAGTAAGGCCGAGGAAACACAGGGTGGCCGCCCCAAGGAGGGAAGACAGAAGAGAGGGCACAGTCCTTGCTTTTTTATTTAAATGGTAACCTTCTCAATTACACCAACACCCCCTCGTAGTACAACAGCCATTTCATCACTACTATTATTGAAGATGAAGCGGAGGGACAGAAATATCGGGAGATGAAATTAACAACTCTAGCATTCGCCAGGGAGAAACCCCGAAATAAACCTTGCGTTAAGTAAGTCGGCCACGGGAATCGAACTCGAAACTCATGAATGCAGACCGAAGATAAAACCTCCTGATACATTGCGCTAAATATCTGTTATCTGAATATATGTTTATAAGTAACCTAAGGTACTGCGATCACACTACATTCTTGAGTAATTTCTCCACATTCCAGACTTAACATACAGAATTAAGGAAGTAATTATAGTCCGCAGTAGATAAAACTTAGGCATTGTCACATGTGTAAAAAATTTGGTTGGCTCTTGGCATATTTTAAGTTCGATGCTGAGCCTTTGCAATCACTACAAAATCAAGAATGGTGAGTAGCAATTTCAGGATATAACCATATTCCAAAATTAAAACTAATAGCAGAGAACATATCCAAATTATTTAATGAGATAACATAAGCTTATATAATGTAGGCTGCTTTACTATATTTTATGAGCTACAGTTGAAAGAAGTCTGAAAAAGTTAGTCAGAATGTAAGGTACCTCACAGACCTTTCCCAAAATATTCAAGCTACACGTTTCCTTATGGAGATATACAGAACGTACACATAACAGCCAGATCGCTAGATATAATGTACACAGTTAAGGGAAACCAAAAACGGATATCTTCTGGATGTAGAAATCAACTTTTAAGTCTTGTTGTTAACTCTTATTCTCTGCTGCAATGTTTCGTTCTATCATTTAAAGCTTACTTACTTTTTGTTAGGGCGAGAAGAATTCTGTTCCACACAAAAACTAGACCCCGAGAAGTTGCAGAAATCTAGTTTTGAAATTCTCTGAAGAAATAAAACTGTTTTCTGCAAAATCTCATTGTGGGGTTATCTGTGGGTTGCGAATAACGTAATTCCAAAGTTAAATCAAACTTTGCTTATAGATTTATAGTTATTAGCCCTAAATATATATAAATATATATATTTATATTTTATATATATAAATATATATGTATCGTTTCACTTGTCATTGTTATATGCAAGTACCACTTCAAAACTCAGCCCCATAATCAAGAATTGGAAATCCCATATACCTCACATAAGCTACAATCTTCTATATATACATTTTAGAATGCTTCCATTCTCACGCACGACTACTTGTCTCTCCGACATATGTATGTATACGCCCTTAGCTGTCCTCAATTTTCAGGAACTGAAACATACTTAAATCTATGCTAAACCTAACAAACACAGATACATATCTTATAAAACTTCTTAGATAATTGCAATTCGTCTATTCTGGTATACGATAATATCGGTAGTGCCATCTGTGGACAGCAACTGGAACTTCTGTTGTTTCTGAGCCAACATGTTTTTCCTGGCAGATATCCGTGTACTAAAATATTGTCTGGTATGTGAGTAACTTAACGTATTTAATATCACACTACAATCTCAAATCTCTCATTCACAACGATTTATCTTCCCAACTACTCCAAATTTAGCATACCACTTCACAGAAGTAGTCTCACTTCCGATTTCGCTGTAGTTGCTACAAGGATAGAGGATATTTAAAAATTCGCACACTACGGTTCTCCTCTCTGGATACAACATAATAAGCCACGTTAGCATTTATCAGGTCTAATGTGTTATCGACAAATGTAAGCGACCTTTTTTAAACGGAAGTAATCATTCCCCTTTTATCTCTTGCCGAAGCAGAGATTCCAGAATTTCCAAGCTTTAATTACCGGCAACACGCTAAATATTTTAAAAATTTGCATGAGCAAACATGAGCAAACATATAATGTTCATCTAGATTAAAATGTAATAGATGTAGAAATATTTAGGCTGTGCTTTGAATTGTTTTAGTAAGAGGGAAGTATGTTGTGCGAGTGTATTATACAAGGTTTTTAATGCCACTTGCCGAAGGAATGTAAGACTGACATCATGTTTATCAACATTATTTTTCTTGAGAAATTTAAGAGAATGGTGCACACAAATTGTACAAAGAAAGAAATCCAACGGCAACATCGCTTGATGGGAGATTGTACTTGAGTTTGAAAAAAAATTGGTTATTTTGTCATAATTCTTTTTAAATATTTTAATATAGTATCTGTAATAAGAATATAAGAATGTTTTTTTTTTTGAATTAGAGATTCTAAGACCGTATCATCTGTCACTTACTGTCACACTGCACGTACTGGTTACGCCTCTTTTTCTTACTCGATGGACTAAGATGTACGTATAGGTAAGTGGTACTAGGCAGGGAATATATTGTGTTCTATACTAAACCCTCAAAAGCCACCTACTAGATTTTAACCTATAAGTGAGAAAATTATTGTATATTCTCTAGAAAAGATGGTAGAAGGAGCCATGAAGAGCGCTGCAGAAGACTCAGTAATAGAAAATGAAGGACAAACAGACAGGCCATCTACAGACATTGCATTTTTAGTGACTGGGGCACTTTTCTCAGAAACTATTAAACCTAGAAGGGTGAAAATTTTTCACAACGTAAACAATGCTATCCTCTAGAAAGTATACGCAAAACATTGAAGAAAGAGAAGGAGTTATTATTAAAAAGTTTTGTAAGTAAATTTAATCAGACAAATTGGAACTAGGAGAAAACATTATTTCCCAGCAATACAAAAAAAATAAGTCACGTCATGTTCATCAGAGCTAACAGTTATCGGCAAATATAACAAGACAAACAAAATGGCAGCACTGTAACTTAACTCTGAAATTCGTGATTTTACAATTTCGTTCTACTTGTCTATACCTATTGTGACGTTCTTTAGGCGCGTCGCTAGTTCTTTGTGGCATGACAAAAGTGGGTTCTAGCATGAGTATGTGGCAGGTAAAAGGAAAAGCAGAAAGCGTATCAGAAAGTAGAAAATTGTGAATGTAAAGGAATACTTCCATTCATAATTACTTGTACCTGAAAGCATGTTTAAAGAAATATTAAGAGTTGATGGTTCTACACTCTTAGAGCAATCAGGTTGGCTTAACCAGACAGTAGTTCAAGAAGGGCAATTTAAGGATTAGAGTTTACTGTAAAAAAGCAATTGATTAGCTGCTTTCACGTAAAAGTGCTAGTTCGCTGAACGGAAGGTGCAGTTGGTATATATATTAAATTTCCATAACCATTTGATGTTAACAATTTGTATCCGAAATCGTTAAGGAAATGATTCTTAAGTGCAACAGTAATTGAGATGTTTAAGAAGTTGGAAATCCCCACTAGAATCACGACTACACTAAAAATTTTCCAACCTGCTGATGATATTTAGTGATTATACAAAAACCCGATGAACTCGTAAATGGGAGAGAGCGTATTGCTAAGCAGTATAAAACAAGGGGCGTCCGCAAAGTAGGTTCTGTTTCAATTTATCTCTGCTGCAGCGCTGCGATCGCAGTTCCGCACATGCACGGTAGACGCTCTGTATCAAGGAGAAGAAACGTGCGCCTTGTGAGATCGCTGTCAGCTACGGACGCTTTGTTGTGCTTGTTTACAATGTCAGTGATGATTGAAAATCCCACCGCTTGTGAAATCAGAGATGTGATTCGTTTTCTGAAAGCTAGGAAACTGAAACCACCTGAAATTTATCGGCAAATTTGCGATGTAAAAAGGTTTTGTGTTTCTTCAGGAAACCTACGACCACACACTCGCAAATGCGACGAAAATCATCCTACATAGATTTGACTGGGACGTGTTGGAACACCCCCATACAGCCTTGACCTCCCTCTAAGCGACTTTCATCAGTTTTTGCATCTTAAATCCTTCCTTGGCAGTCAACACTTCAACAATATCGAAGAGGTGAATGAAAATGTTGCCAACTGGTTGAAGACACAGGCGGTAAACTTCTATGGAGAAGGTATACAAAAACTTGTGCCTTGCTATGACAAATGCCTGCAAAATTTCGGAAGTAATGTAGAAAAGTAGTTTAAGAGTTGTAGCATTTCGTGCAATAGATAATTTTTTGTATCTGTACACAATTTAATTTTATTACGAAACAGAACTTACTTTCTGGACGTACCTCATAATATGAGGTTTTCAGTATCACTGCTAAAGAATCTTGCAACGTAAATACTGCACATACATGAAATCGTAGAATGCTAAGTCAATGACTGTTGTACAGATTCTTATCAAAATAATTTTGATTTTTCTGGAAAGTGTATGTCAATCTTTTTGCGTAACATAACATTTCAGCAAAAACCATTGGTTCTATTTTAGAGAATCTAAAATAATAGTACAACAAAATACCGTATTATATAATGTCATTAATAAGAGTCCATATTGTGACTCTGTGGGTTCGTGAAATGAAAAGTCCAATTGCACCACTCAAAAATGTTCTTTATTTCCACCGACTTACAGTTGAACACTTGCTAAATACACAGAATTACGTAATGCACACAATTACGATTCACCAGTTCGTCCGTTACAGTTCCACTTGCACTCGTAATTACGTAAACTTCTCCGACGCACCTACGCAGTGCAGCCCCTCACTGGGCGCTCCTCACAGCTCGCCAAGACCTGACTCCCTCCGGCCCGGCGCGTCGCTTATATAAGACCAGCTGGCCAATCTAGTAGTTTCCAGATTAGACGAAACAACCCGCACGTGCGAGAATCTAGGGGGAGGGTAAAGAGACGGCACAGTGTCCCGCAATCGCTCTCCTAATCATCCCTTCAGTTAGTGACAGGAGACAAAAGAGTGGGTGTGGCGCGGCATCTGGTCCCTTACTCAGCTGTCGTTTGTTGTGCTTCCCGATAATTGGGTCACAATATCTTCTGAATTATAGGAAGTCGAAACTAAACGGGATATATCATTATAAACTAGTTTCATGTGAATTGGGCATTTTTGTGACGCGGACACACATATTAAAATGTTGCTTCCTGCCGCCATCTAATGCTTCAAAATGGAAAATTACAAGAAAATACTGTATATTAACAACAGCACCCCTGCTACGCTCCCCGCACTACGTTAACTCTAGAAGATTTGTCCTCTTGCCGCCTCCGTAGTCAATGTCATACTTCGGTCGATCTCTCTATTATTCTATATCGCTATATCTGCCTCCACGGTTTCCCTTATCATCTCTCTCTCTCTCTTTCTCTTTCTCTGACATACACCCTTTCCGTTCGTTTTCAGCTACCATCTGTTTATGCAAGTATGATGTAAAGTGGGGTTTTTAAAACAGCTTCTTCTGAAGGCAAATGGCTTATGTGCACGATTAGTAGAGTTGAAAAATTTTTATACTCCTTTAGACATTCAACTTAATTGGGTTTTATGGATATCAAGGCTTCTGTGAAATATCAATGTTATGTCACTTTAATGCAACACTGAGAAACGAAGCAGAAAAGCATATCTGATTGACTGTTGTTCATTACTTTTTCTCCGACGTACCAAACGAGATTACTCTATGATTTTTTGTGAAGTTCGTACTAGGAAGGTCCCGGAATGCTTCATGAAACCGGCCATTCCGATAATGTGTTTTATGTGGTCCTCCCTAGTTGCCTAGACGAGTACTAGGATGGTTTTTCTTTTATCTTTAATTTTATTTAATCCTTTTCCTATCATTTCAGGTCAAGTTGGAGCCTATGATCAGTCTCTGGCAGATTGGGGCCTCTACTGAGTCGCCTAACGTGGTCCGAGTTCCCCTCCTGTCACCCAAGCTCTAGGACTCTGCCTCCCCGATCCAATTTTCGCCGCGTTCACGCAACAGTGGTTTTGCTGTATCTGTTACCCATTATTTTACACGTATACACAATACACACAAACACCCAGGCCCAAGGCGGGATTTGAAAATGCGACCCTCCATACTGCGGAGCGTTAAACATACACTCGGATCAATCACTGGTAACACTAGGCTCTATGTACCCTGTACTCACCTGAGTATTGCTTCATTCATTGTTCGACATGACTTAATGCTGGAGGATGTCCCTCAATCCGAAAGATGAATGACTGGTGAATCTAAGCTCTATGTACCCTGTTCTCATTTGAACTTGATTTCTTCCATCGTCCGATATGACTCAATGCTAGAGATTTTATTCTATTCTGCAGGACGAATGTCTGGTAACACCAAGCACTATGTACCCCTTACTGATTTGAACATTATTTCCTTCATCATCCGAAGTAACTTGTTTCTATCCTGCTGGTGGTTTTCCCTTACCCTGAAACATGAACGGCAGGTAACTCCTAGCTTTATGTATCCTGTACTCATTTAGACAACATTTCATTCATCATCCGATATGACTTAACATTGGAGCTTTCCTCTTATTCTTAAAAATAAATGAGTGGTCATTTTAAGCCTTATGTACCCTGTACTCATTTGAACATTATTTCATTCATCGCCCGATATGACATAATGCTGGTGATATTCCTTTATTCTGAAAGATCAATGACTTGTAACACTATGCTCCATGTAACCTGTACTCATTTGAACATTATTTCATTCATAAGCCGAGATGACTTAATGCTGGAGGCTTTTCCTTCATTGTGAAAGATGAATGACTTTTGACTCTAAGCTCTATGTACCCTGTTCTCATTTGAACATGATTACATCCATCGTTCGATATTTTTTAATGCTGGTGGTTTTCCTTTATTCTGAAAGATGAATATCAGGTAACTATAAGCTCTGTGTAACCTGGAATCATTTCTGCATCATTTCATTCATCGTCCGATATGACTTTATGCTAGAGGGTTTACTTTATTCTTAAAGATCAACGACTGCTAACCCTGAAGTCTATGTACCATGTGCTCACCTGAACACTGTTCTTTCATCGTCAGGTATGAACTAACTGGAAGCCTACTTTTATCCTGAAAGGTGTATGTCTGGTCATTCTAATCCCCATGTACCCTGTACTCATTTGAAGAATATTTCATTCGACCCCCGATATGCCTTTATGCTGGCCGATTTTCTTTATTCTCAATGACTGCTAACACTAAGCTTTATGTACCCTGTACTCATTTGAACACCAATCCATTCATCCTCGGATATGACTTAACGTTTCTAGGATTTCCCTTATTCTGAAAGATGCATGTCCGGTAATTCTAAACTCTATTTATCCTGTACTCATTTCAACATCAATCTATTCATCGTCGGATATGACTTAACGTTGGAGGTTTTACCTTATACTGAAGTATGAATGTCTGAAAAATTCTAAGCTCCATTTAACCCGTACTCATTTGAACATCAATCCATTCATCGTCGGATATGACTAAATGCTGGAGGTTTTCCTTTATTCTGAAAGATGAATGTTTATCGACTCTAAGACCTATGTATCCTGTACTCATTTGAACATCAATCCATTCATCGTCGGATAAGACTAAATGCTACAGGTTTTCCCTTATGCTGTTAGATGAATGTATGGTAAATATAAGCTATACGTAACTTGGACTCATTTTTGCATTTATTCATTCATCTTCCGATATGACTTAACGTTGGATCTTTTACCTAATCCTGAAAGATGAACGTCAGGTGACTGTGAGCTCTATGTAACCAGTACTCATTTAGACAACATAACGTTCAACATCTGATATGACATATCACTGCAGGCTTCCTCTTTTTTTAAAGATAAATGTCTGTTCGCTTAAAGCTCTATGTAACCTGTACCCATTTGAACACTATTTCAACCATCTCATGATATAACTTATATTAGTGCTGGAGGTTTTCCTTTACTCTGAAAGATGAATGACCGGTGAACCTAGGCTCCATGTACCTCCTTCTCATTTGAACATGATTTTATCCATCGTCGGATAGGACATTATACTGGAGGTTTTTCTTTATTCTGAAAGATAAATGACTGGTAACTCTAAGCTCTATGTACCATGTATTCTTTTGAACATTATTTCATCCATCGTCATATATGACATAATTCTGGAGGATTTTCTTTATTCTGAAAGGTGAATGACTGGTAACTATAAGCTCTATGTAGCCTGTACTCATTTGAACATCAATCCATCGTCCGTTATGACATAACGTTGGAGGTATTACCTTATCCTGAAAGATGCATGCTAACTCTAAGATCTATGTACCAAGTACTCATTTCAACATTATTTCATTCATCGTCAAATATGACTTTATGCTGGAGGTTTGTCCTTCCATCTGAAAGATGAATGACTTGTAACTCTAAGCTCTATGAACCTTGTCATCTTTTGAACATGATTTCTTTCATCGGCCGATATTACTTAATGCTGGAGGTTTTTCCATATCCTGAAAGATCAATGTCTGGTAACTATACGCTCTATGTAACTAGGACTCATTTCTGCATTGTTTTATTCATCGTCCGAATTGACTTTATGCTGGAGGTTTTTCCTTCATTCTGCAATATGAAAGACTTGTAACTCTAAGCTCTATGTAACCTGTACTCATTTGAACATGATTTCTTTCTTCGTCCGATATCACTGAATGCAGCATTTTATCCCATATCCTGGAAGATGAAAGTCTGTTAACTATAAGCTCTATGAAACCTAGAGGCATTTCTGCATTTCTTCATTCATCGTCTGATATGACTTTATGATAGAGGGTTTCCTTTATTCTTGAAGATCAACGGCTGCTAACCCTAAATTCTATGTACCCTGTACTCATTTGAACATTATTATTTCATCGTCAGGTATGAACTAACTGGAAGCCATCTTTTATCCTCAAAGGTGTATGTCAGGTCATATTAAGCCCAATGTGCCCTGTACTCGTTTGAACATCAATCCATTCATCGTCGGATATGACTAAATCCTAGAGGTTTTCCCTTATGCTGATAGATGAATGCCTGGTATATATAAGCTATACGTAACTTGGACTCATTTCTGCATCTGTTCATTCATAGTGCGATATGACGTAATATTGGAAGTTTTCCTTTTTTCTGAAAAATGAATGTAAGGTAACGCTAACCTCTGTGTACCCTGGACTCATTTGCACATTGGTTCCTTTATCATCCGTTATCACTTGACCCTAGAGGTTTTCCTTCGTACTGAAAGATCAGTTACTGATGACTTTAAGTTCTATGTGCCCTGTACTCATTTGAACAATATTTCATTTATCGTCTAATATGATACTAGGCTGCAGGATTTGCTTTATTCTATTAGATCAATGACTGGTAACTCTGAGCTCTAGTTACCCTGTACTCATTTGAACACTTTTTCTATCATCGCACGATATGACTTAATGCTGCCAGTTTTCCTTTAGCCTGAAAGATGAATGACTGCTAACTATAAGCACTATGTATTCTGTACTCATTTGAAAATTATTTCTTACATCGTCGGGTATAACTTAAGGCTGGAAGCTGGCCTTTATCTTGAAAGATGAATGTCTGGTGACTATCAGCTCTATGTAAACTGGACGGATTTCTGCCTCATTTCTTTCATGGTCCGATATAATATATCGTTAGGGATATTTTCTTATTCTGATGCTGAATTTCTAAGTACTCCTAGCTATATGCAACCTGTTCTCATCTAGACAACATTTCGTTCATCGTGCAATATGACTTAACATTGCAGATTTTCGCCTATGCCAGAGATGAACTTCTGGTAAATCATTCTTCGTCCAATATAACCTAACATTGTAGGTTCTCCTTTATTCTGAAAGATCAACGACAGGTAACTCTAAGCTCTATGTACCCTGTACTTATTTGTATATTATGACATTCATTGTTCGATATGACTTAATGCTGGAGGATGTCCCTCATTCCGATAGATGAATGACTGGTGACTCTAACCTCTATGTATCCTGTTCTCATTTGAACATGATTTGAGTCATTTGATGGGAAATTATTTATTTTATTAAAAATTATAGTAGTCTTTATGACAAAATGCGCAAATCCTACACAGATAATTTACTGAAGCGAAATATTCGCACGTAAATTGCGAATGAACCAAAATGTGAAGGTAGACTTCAGTTGTTTTATCATTTATACCCGATATTTTTTCGACTATAAGGTCAGATAGATTATGAAATATTTTGCTTTATTTATGTATAGAAAACCATAATATAATTATTATGATATTATTTGCATCACTTTTCATTGCAGTTGGGAAAGTAAAGTTGCATATGAATATTTCTAAGTGATAAATAATTCTGAAAGTTTTGAAAAAGAGTAGTTTCTTGAATTGTTAATTGTTAATTGATATGTAATTTAATTTAAAAACATCCACTGTAATATTTTAAAAATGTTTCATATTATTGATACGGTAATAATTATTACATCTTGACGTTGACGTCACAATGTCATTGTCAGTGGCTAAGCGAATTAGCCGTTCATGATAATCCCGTGAAAATAAACAATTTACGACAAATATTTTATTTTGAGAAATGAACTATTTTTTGGATATTCCTTGCTATTTGTCTGAATTTTCAAATTTTTAGTTTTTTCTCGAATTTGAAGTCATTCGTATTTTTAGCACTTGGCCGTGTAAAGATAAATTTATTTGGAAACTTATCATACACTAACGCACTCTTTAAATTTTGACTATCCCTTAAGTCTGCTACGTTCTCATATTTCCTTGCACCTTCAAAAAGTTTAGCAATAAGTTAATTTTTGCAATCTTCTTCTTTAAGTAAGGTCCTCCAACGTTATGTCATATGACTTAAATGGTTGAAATGATGTTAAAATGAGTTCAGAACCTATAGATCTTAGAGTTACCCGACATTCTTGCAAAACGAGGGAGAAAGCCTATGAAAACCTTATCGAGAACAACTCCAGATTCGAACTGGGCACCTCTTGAATCTATGGCAGACATCCATAGCAGTAAAAGTAACATATACTTTAGATACCATATACAAAATCATTTGTGTATTCTTTCAACTTCACGCCAATATGATTGAATATTGATACATAGATAAATAGTAAATATTTATAAAATAAATCAAAAGGGAAGTCATAGTCGCCACATAGGTTAGTGCCACCTTATACTCCGTGGCCCAAAGTTACATTTCGCGCCAAGATCAAGGTTTGAAAATTCTCTTTTGGCGTATATTGTGTGCGGTACACATGCACTGGGAGTTAAACCCTGTACCTTCGGACCTAGCGTCAACCGCTCGTATATATGTAACGAGGTGTGCGGAACGTAACCGCGAGAGTTCCTGATGTTCAAGTATTACAAATTAATGCTTATGTGATTTTATACAAGTGTTGCTTTGTTAAATTACACTAATAATTTAAAAACGTTTGATAAGTTAATATTGCGGGCTTATATAAACAAATACAAAATCAAATTTTTCAGGAAAAAATGTGTGTAGGCAGGTCCTTAAAGCACTTACAGCACAGAAAGTCTCCATTAAGGTAGCTATCTCATGTGTATATAACGACTGCTAGTAGTTTATCGGAAGAAATTCGACTCTGTTGGAGAATTTATGCCATGCTGTTATGTTGCAATTGCACCTCATGGTTAATAGGAACTAGACGAAGTCCGGAAGATCCATGGTACAAATCCCCGCTATTACATTAAATTTTTCAGCCTGCACTCTAGCTATCCAATGTTTAGCAATGTGTGTGAACAGCATAACTCAAAGGAATGAAATGTCGATTACATTCCAAATTGCAGCGTCTTCCATAGACGTGACACGAAGGTTATAAAAGAAAATACGCGTCCCAAACTTTGCTTTATATGGAATACCTTTCGAAAAAAATTGTATATTCTCAAAAATTGTAACGGATTTGATTCAATTTCAGCATGTTTAAGGCAAGGCTACACTAAAAATTACAACTTCCGAGTTAAAATTAAAATAAGTTAAAATTACCGAGTTCGAATCTTGGTCAGGGTGAGTTACCTCGATAAGGTTTTTCCGGGGTTTTCCTTATCCTTCCAGACGAATGTCGCGTAACTCTAAGCACCATGGACATCGGGTTCCTTTGAGCATCATTTCACCCATCTCATTCATCGTCCGATAGGACTTAACGTTGAAGCACGTAAACTAAAATATATATTAACTTCTATAATAATAAACCTATCATTATGAAAATTTAGTCAAATGATTAGAGTATTATTTTGAACTAGGATGCAAATTAATATGTTGCTAAACCCAATTGTTCAATAATTAATAATTAATGCTTTGGAAAATAATGAAAATTTAAAAATGTCCTACCCGTAAAGAAAATGTGAGCTTTTAAGTTGAATCTTTGTTTTTGGCTAGTACAGAGCAATTTTAAAAGACCCACATTCTTAGTTTTTGGAATACTATTGTAGAATTTGTTCTAAAATATTTTCTTCGTGCTAGCTCTCAAAATTTTGAAAATATTAACTGATTTTATTACTTAACACCATATAATTTTCAAAACATGAGCATTAACAAAAAAAAGGGAATGTGAAGTTTCTTATTTACATATTACGGACCTATCCTGGAAATTTCACCAATTTAAATGGAAAACATTGACATGTGAGGCATTTTGTATACTGAAAAGGGTTAGAAAAAAAGATTCTCAGAAAATGAACATTAAAGTAATGATTGTTACTTTTAATGATTGTTAAAGATTTCTTTAAATTTTTATGTGCTGGCCATAATTGTCCAAATGATAAAAATAGTATGCCATCTATTACTACAAAAATTAAGCTACCAAAAATGATAAAAAAGAAAGTTCCATGATTTTCAAAATTTTGGGGGAATTTTCAGTGTAGCCTTGCCTTAAGATATTTTCATAACAAATGTGTTGAATTTACCATCTGTAGTCCTCTTCATTCTGAATGACTTTTATATACACTCAGAGGCAGAAAATCGTACTACAGAAAAAAATGTGGATCCTGTTAAATCATGCAATCTACCTAAAACATTCTTTGGGAGTTAACAACCTCCGAAATATTCCTTATTATTCATTTCAAGTATCAAGTATTTATCTACAATATTCCTAAATAGGAAGTGGTTATCCGTTTTTTATCTGATGTGGTTACAGATGAGGGAACAAACAGACGTTGCTGCTGTGATGGCCTGGTGAGTAAGACGGATGGTCAAGCAGTTCAAACCTTAATTCTTGGATTTTCGCCATTGCAACTGCTAAGGTGTGAGGCGATGCGTTGTCTTGATGAAACAGAATTTCTTTTTTCTGCAAATGTGGCCGTTCTTCCGCAAGTTGTGCCTTCAGCTTCTGAAGTAGTGATGCGTAGTATGCTCCAAAATGGGTTTTCCTTTTTGAAGATAATTGATTAGAATAACTCCATTGACTATGCTAAAAACAGGCGCCATAGCTTTCCTAGACGAAAAAAAAACGATTTTTGCTGTTTTCTTTGGAGCCTGTTTTCCTCTTACAGCCCAATGCTTGCACTGTACTTTTGTTTTACATATAATAGTGTATCCAAGTTTCATCCACAGGCCCGCCTCGGTAGCGTAGATGGTAGCATGTCTGCATCACGTTCAAGAGTTCCAGAGTTCGAATCTTGGTCAGGGTGAGTAACCTGGATAAGGTATTTTCTGGGGTTTCCCTTATCATTAGTGTCGGATAGCTAAAAGCTCCGTGGACCCTGGTCACATAGAGCATCATTTCACCCATTTCATTAACCGTCCGATATGACCTAACCTTGGAGGACGTATAATTACAAAAAAAAAGTTTCATCTACAGTAATTTGTCGGCGCCATATCTCTGTCTTATTGCACCAAAACCTGCAGGAAAAGAGCGTCGGAAATGTTAACTTGAACACGTCTTTGGTCTAACGTGAGCAAACGCGGCACCCAACGCGCGTACAGCTTTCTCATATATGACTTAACGTTTAAGGTTTTCCCGAATCCTTAAAGACAACATGAAAAAATCTTCTTGTTAAAAACAACAAAATGGGAGACTATATTACAACAACCAACCAAGATGAAAACACAAACAGGTTTCCTACACAAAGTTATGGAATTAAAAACAGATGTGAATATTCCTAATTCTAAAGAAAACGTTTTAATCAAAGAAAACCCACTGACTTTTTAACCAATTTATATGCAATTAGATTTAGAACAAATAGTTACAACATCTGAAACTTCCAAACCTGTACCAAAAGCACTAGCTTTAGAAACTGTGAACAACAGATACCCACGTGAAGAATGGTTACATATCTACACATATGAATCTAACTTGCACAATAACTCAGGAGCAGGAATTAAGTGTGCACTATTCCCAATCTATCAAACAGCAGGATGCCAAACAAAAAATTTTGGTGCAGAATTAACGGCAATTCATATTTCACTCGAACAACTTCTTTCTATACAGAATAGATAAATTCAAAAATGCTGTCATACTTTCTGATTCTAAAGACGCATTATGTGCAATAAGTTCATATAAAATAAGGTCAATCCAAAATAAAGAATGTCACAAAATGATCCAACAACTTCAAAAACTACAGAATAGAATTATATTACAGTGGATACCTGCACCTTGTGGAACTGCTGGAAATGAATCAGCTGATTTTCTTGTCAAAAAAGGTGCAAATTTATTTCAGAACAAGAGTAAAAACCTACCCTTTACATCCATAAAAAGATCAAACAAAAGCAAATATAAAAACAGACAAACCCAATTTATTTCTATCACAGCCAAATATAAAGAATGGAACATTTTAATTCAATATCTAGATATTATTCAGAAATCCCAAGTAAAGCTGCAGTAGCAAATTTTAGATTACTTAAGGAACATGATTATTTCGCCAAAAAGTTGCACAGAATAAAAATTTATACAAGTCCAAATTGTCCTCTGTGCAAGAAAAAAGAGGAATTGACTGAAGAACATATTTTAACCTGTAAAGTCCAACCAGCCGGATCAATACACAGATATTTAGGAGAGCAAGAGAGAGAGAGAGCTAATGTCTTCATTGCCAAAGCCTAGCATTTGAAAAGTACAACCACTATTCCTGAAAGATGACTGTCTTGTAACTCTAAAATCTGAGTAACCTAATCTCATATGAATATCAATTAGATTCATTTGAACACCGTTTCATTCATTTTCCGATATGCTTAACGTTGGAGATGTTCCCTTAACCTGAAAGATGAAAGTTTGGTAACTCTAAGCTCTATGTACCCTGGACCCACTTGAACATCATTTCATTCATTGTCCAATATGCTTAACATTGGAGATGTTTCCTTCACCTGGAAGAAAAAAGTAAGCTTGGTAACTCTAAGCTCTATGTACCCTGGAATCATTGGAACGTCATTTCATTCACTGGTCGATATTACTTAACGTTGGAGGTGTTCCCTTAACCTCAAAAATCAGCGCTTACTATACGAAGCACCAGATACCCTGGATTCATTTAATCAACATTTCATTCATTGTCTGATTTGACTTAACGTTTGTAGTGTTTCCCCATCCTGAAAGGTAAAATTTTGGTAACTCTAAGCTCTATGTACCCTGGACACATTAGAGCATCAATTTCTTCAACGGCCGATATCACTTAACATAGGAGCTTTTCCCTAATCCTGAAAGAAAAAAGTTTGGTAACCCTAAGCTATATGAACCTAAGCTATTAGAACATCATTTCCTTCATTGGTGTATATGACTTAACGTTGGAGGAGTTCCGTTAACCTGTATGTAGACGGTTTGGTAACTCTAAGCACTATGTACCCTGGACTCACTGCAATATCATTTCATTCATTGTTCAATATGATTAAACTTTGGCGTTCCCTTAACCTGAAAGATGAAAGTTTGGTAACCCAAAGGTTTAGGTACCCTGGACTCATTTGAACTTCATTTCATTGATGGTCCGATATGGATCAATGTTGGAGGTGTTCCCTTATCCTGGAAGTTGAAAGTTCAGTAACTTTAAGTCCTAAGTATCCTGGACTCAATGTACCATCTTTTCAATCATCATCCTATATGGCTTAACGCTGGAGGTGTTGCCTTAAACTGAAAGATTAATGTATGGTAACTCTAAGTACTATATACACTGGACTCATTAGAACACCATTTAATTTATCAATATGGCTCAATGTTGGAGGTTTTATTTAACCTGAATGATTAAAGTATGGTAACTCTAAGCTCTATGTACCCTGGACTCAATTGAACATCATTACATTAATTCTTTCAAATGACTTAGTGCTGGTGATTTTTTCTTAACCAGAAAGATGAAAGTTTGGTAACTCTAAGCTCTATGTACCCTGGACTCATTTAAACATCATTACATTAATTCTTTCATATGGCTTAATGTTGGTGATTTTCTATTAACCTGAAAGATGAAAGTTGTGTAATTCTAAGTTCTATGTAGCCTGGACACATTTGAACATCAAGCTCATTCACGTTTGGATATGACAACGTTGGAGGGACCCCCTTAATCTGAAAGTTGAAAGTTCGGTAACTTTAAGTTCAATGAATCACGGACTCACTGTAACACCATCTCAATCATCGGCCAATATGCCTTAATGTTGGATATATTGCCTTAACCAGAGAGATGAAAGTTTGGTTACTTTAAGCCCTATTTACCCTGGACTCATTTGAACATCATTTCATTAATCGTCCGATATGATTTAAAGTTGGAAATGAAATGAAATGTGTAGTGTTTAACGCCCCTTTTACTACATACGGCACCGCAGGTGGTGACACTGGTGATAGATGAGATGAAGATGGAGCACCGGTGGAATGAGATGGCGGGGGAAACTGGAGATGCCGGAGAAAACCCGCCCCAGCGCCGTTTTGTCCACCACAAATCTCAATTTGCGGTAGCCTGGGATCGAAATCGGGCCGCCTTGGTGAGAGCCAAGCGGTCTAACCACTGAGCTACGGCGCGGCCTTTTAACGTTGGAGGTGTTCCTTTAACCTAAAAGATGAAAGTTTGGTAACTCTAAGCTCTATGTACCCTGGAAACATTTGAACGTCATGTCATTCATCGACTGATATCACTTATCGTTTTAGATGTTCCCTTAATCTGAAAGATCAAACTTTATAAACTCAAGCTCAAATTTATAAACCCAAGCTCTATGGACACTGGACTTCTTTGGACGTCATTTCTGTCATTTTTCGATACGAATAAAAGTTTGAGGTGTTCTCTCATGCTAAAGCATAAAATTTAGGTATCTCTAAGTTCACTGTAACCTGGACTTATTTGAACAACACTTCAATCATTGCTCGGTATGACTTAACGTTGGAAGTGTTCCCTTATACTGAAAGATGAAAGTTGGGTAGCTCTAAGCTCCGTGTACCCTGGACTCATTTGAAACTTATTTTATTGACCGTCTGATATGGCTCAATGTTGGAGGATTTTCCTTAACCTGAAGGATTAAAGTATGGTAACTGTAACCTCTATGTAACCTGGACTCATTTGAACAACATTTCGTTCAACGTCTGATATGGCTTAACGTTGCAGGTGTTGCCTTAACCTGATAGGTGCAGGTTTGGAAACCGTAAGCTCAAAGTACACTTGACTCATTTAAACACCATTTCATTCATTGTTGCATATGAATTAATGATGAAAGTGTTCCCCTATCCTGAAAGATCGAATATTTGTAACTCCAAGCTCAATTTACACCACATTTGAATATCATTTCCGTCATTGTGAGATATGACTTAACGTTGGAAGTCCCAATACCTCAAAGTTGAAGGTTCAGAAACTATAAGTTCTGTGAATAATGAAGCCACTTTAACATCTCTTCAATATTCGTCCAATATGGCTTAACTTTGGAGGTTTTGACTTATTCTGAGAGATGAAAGTTTGGTAACACTAGGCTCTAGGTACCCTGGACTCAAGAGCATTATCTCGTACATCGTCCAATATTGTTTAACGTTCGAAGTGTAGCCTTTACCTGAAAGTTGAAAGTTTGGTATCTATATGCTCTATGTACCTGGACTCATTGGAACATCATTTCATTCATTATTAGTTCTATCTTCAAGTTGGAGGTCTTCCATTATCAAGAAAGGTGAAAGTTTCGTAACTCAAAGCTCTATGTACACTGTAAACATATGAAAAGCATAACATTAATTTGCTGATATGATTTAACGTTGGAGGTGATCTCTTAACCTGAAATACGAAAATTAGGGAACTCTAAGTTCTATGTACCCTGGACTCAATTAGAACATCATTTCATTCATTGTGCGATATGGCTTAAAATTGCAGGTTATCCATTTACCTGAAAAGAGAGAGTGTGGTAACTCTAAGCTCTAAGTACCCTGGACTCAATTTGCACATCGTTTCGTTCATTGTTCGATACGGTTTAACGTTGGTAGTATTCTCTTAACCTGAAAGACGTAGGTTTGTAACTCTAAGAGCTATGTACCCTGGACTTAACTTGAACATTATTTCATTCAACGTCCGATATCACTTAAAGTTGTACGCATTCCCGTAGCATGTAAGAAGAAAGTTTTGTAACTCTGAGCTCTATGTACCCTCGACTCATTTGAAAATCATTACATTAATTGTTCCATATTACATAATGTTGGAGGAGTTCCCTTATGCAGAAAGATGAAAGTTTGGAAACCTTAAGCTTTATGTACCCTGGACTCATTAGAACATAATTTTATTCATTGCTCGATAGGACTTAAAGCTGGTGTTCCTTTAACCTGAAAGAATAAAGGGAGGTACACCTAAGCTCTATGTACCCTGGGCTCATTTGAACACCATTTCGTTCATCGTCCGATATCACTTAACTTTTGAGGTGATCTCCCATTATGAAAGGTGAAAGTTTGGCAACTCTAAGCTCTATGTACCCTGGACACTCTTGAACATCATTTCATTCCTTCTTCGATATGTCGCCAGGTCATTGTTGATTGGAGGCAGCGCGGGTAACAAGAGCGAAGAGACGGCAGTGCAGTGTGGAAATGGATGCTTGTCAAGATGGTGGGCGGATTTGGCAAGGGTTCGCCTTTGTTCTTGCCGGTCTCGATTGTTCGAGAAATTTCTGGTGTGTTAGAAATCAATAAATCGGCAGCCTGCCTGAAAAGAGACATTGAGTCGGTAATTGAACGCGTGCGGGTGAGCAGCTGTGTTAATTGACCTGTATGATACACTGTGTATGTAAACAGTGTATTGCTACGGATATAAAGTGCAATTTTTATGTGTTTGTAACCTGGACTTCTTACTTCAGGAACCCACAAAGTCACAACTGGTGTCACGGAGCGGGATATTACGGCCATGGAATCCGCATTGGAAAAGATGTTGGAGAAGATGAACGAATTAGCTGCGAAGACAGAACCTGCAAACAACAACTTGGCCACGACAATGACCGCAAGGATGGCCAAAGTGACCACGGAGATGAAGGTGGCGAACGAGGATCTCGCCGCCAAATTTGAAGAACATTTGGCCGGCGTAAGGGATGACGTGACGGAGCTGGGCAAGCGGATGGGCCAAGTGAACGAGCGCGTTGAGGACCTTGCTGACCGCGTAAACAACTTGCAGGGAACGGCAGACAGCAGCGCAAAGTCCCTGAACGCCATGGTGGAGGACGTCGTCGGCTGGAGGTTAAAGGAGTTAAAGGTCGACTCGCCGGGACGGGACACAACATATACGCACGTCAAACCTCCTAAATACCACGGCTCGAACACCTTGGAAATTTTCCGCCGCCAATTCGACGCAGTGGCCAAGCACAACAAACGGTCACCAGAGGAGGAGGCCACACAGTTAATTTTCAGCCTCCAGAGTCGGCCCGCGGAAGTCCTGAACACGGTGCAGACAGCGGCGGCGCCCAAGGATATCCAGGAAGCCCTGGAAGGTCGTTTTGGAAACCACCGCTTAGCCTTAGCGTACCGCAGCCAGCTAAAGGCAAGGTCACAGCAGCCATGGGAGACGCTGCAGGAGTTCGCCCTGGCAGTTGAACAACTGGCTAGAAAGGAACTATTTGACCTCCCACCAGAGTTCGTATCCCGGGAAGCTGAATACACTTTCGTTGACGGGGTACGTGGCACGGAGTTTCGTCAGCGCCTAATGCTCGACGATTATAAAACCATCCACGAGGCGCTAACAGCAGCATTAAGGATGGAGTCGGCCAAGGTAACTGCTATGCCGACGTAAATAACGAGGAGTGTCCACTACGCCGGAGAGAGAAGACCAGCCGAGGGACGCCGGCGAAGACGTAGTGGCCTGCGATGGGGGTGTGAACAGCCGGGACACCTAGAGAGAGACTGCCGGCACCAGGAAGGGCAACCGGAAGAAAGAGTAGGGCCCGGCGTGGAGAGGGGAACGTCGGCGCCATCACCACAATCCCCTCGAGTGACACTGCGAGCCGTCAGCCGGCGTATCGATGACAGCCTCATCGCAGACGGTGGGGTGAGAGGGAAGCCGTGATGCGTGCTGTTGGACACCGGGACGGCCGTGACCATCATCAGACCTGACGTGGCCAAGGGCTTGCCGCGGAGGAAGCCGAGCCGACCATACCAGCTTGGAATGGCATCGGGTGACACCTTGCCTGTGGAGAAGGAAGCCCTGCTGAAGCTGACCTTGGGACGGAGTGTCTTACGTCTGTGGGTGTTCGTCGGGAAGGTGGCTGAGGAGGTGATTCTAGGACTGGATGCCCTCAGGAGCTGCGAGGCGACTGTCGACGTCAGCAGGAAGGTCTTGCGGCTCAACGCAGAGGTGGTTATACCTCGTCAACCCGAAGAGCGCCTTGGAATCGAAGGGTCATCTTGAACGAAGACGTGGTTGTCCCCGCGAGGAGCGAGGTAATGGTGACGGCGCGACTGGAAGACCAGACAGCACGTTGGGTTCAGAGTATGCAGTAAAACGACTTCACCTCGGATCATCGCAGAGGGAAGAGCCAACGTAAAGCAGACGCTATGTCCCGAAGACCCTGTCCAGAGGAGTGCGGCCAATGCACGAGAGTGGAACAGAAGGAGCGTGTCGCAGCAGTCCAAGTAATCAGGGCAGTGCCTGCGGATGGTTGGGATAGAGCAGGCCTGAGGAGGGAGCAGCCGGCGGACGCAGACTTGGGGCCACTCCTAAGGGAAGCGGAGGCAGGGACAAGACCAACCTGGGAGGATACCGCAACAAGGAGCGTCACCTAAAAGTCGTACTGTGCCCAATGGGACTCGCTGAAGATCAGGGAGGGCTTGCTTTTCCGGGTATGGGAATCACTCGATGGGAAGACGCAGAGAGAGCAGTTGGTACTTCCCCGGAGTAAGGTCACGGAAGTCTTGGAGGAAGTACACGCCGGTACTTCAGGAGGACACCTGGGAGCGAACCGAACGGTCGACAAACTACGGCAGCGCTACTACTGGCTGAGGCTCCGAGCAGACGCTGAGAGATGGTGCCGTCAATGTCAGGTGTGCGCGGATAATTGCGGCCCCCAGACTAAGAGCCCGGGTCGCATGCAGCAGTACAACGTCGGAGCGCCAATCGGACGGATCGCCGTTGACATTGCTGGACCGTTCCCAATATCCGACAGAGGCAACAAGGATCTGATGGTAGTCGTGAACTATTTCACTAAGTGGCTGGAGGTGTATTCCATCCCGAACCATGGCAAGAACTTTACCGGGTGGTGAAGAGAATTAACGACATTGTCTACCGCATTAAGAAGGGGCCCCGAGGAAAGATGTTGATGGTACACCTGGATAATCTGGCCCAATACGATGGTGCTGTTCGGGACGACCAGCCTTGAGGGGGGAGCAGTGTCGCCAGGGCATTGTTGATTGGAGGCATAATGTTGGAGGAGTTCCCTTATGAAGAAAGTTGAAAGTCTGGTAACCTTAAGCTTTATGTACCCTGGACTCATTAGAACATAATTTTATTCATTGTTCGATATCACTTAACGTTTGTGTTCCTTTAACCTGAAAGATTAAAGGGAGGTAAACCTAAGCTCTATGTACCCTGGACTCATTTGAACACCATTTCGTTCATCGTCCGATATCACTTAACTTTTGAGGTGCTCTCCCATGCTGAAAGGTAAAAGTTTGGCAACTCTAAGCTCTATGTACCCTGGACACTTTTGAACATCATTTCATTCATTCCTCGATATGACGCCAGGTCATTGTTGATTGGAGGCAGCGCGGGTAACAAGATCGAAGAGACGGCAGTGTAGTGTGGAGATGGGTGCTTGCCAAGATGGTGGGCGGGAACAAACGGATTTGGCAAGAGTTCGGCTTTGTTCTAGCCGGTCTCGGATGTTCGAGAAATTTCTGGTGTGTTAGAAATCGATAAAAAATCAGCCAGCCTCAAAAGAGACTGTGAGTCAATAATTGAACGCGTGCGGGTGAGCAGCTGTGTTGGTTGACCTGTATGTTACATTGCGTATGTGAACAGTGTATTGCTACGGAAATAATGTGCCATTTTTTGTGTTTGTATTCTGGACTTTTTATTTTACGAACCCACAAAGTCACATAAATGTTGGAGGTTGTACTTAAACCTGAAAGATATTCGTCTGGTAACTGAAAGCTCCATGAAGCCTGTACTAAGACAACATTTCGTACATCATCCGATATAACTTAACATTGCAGGTTTCCTCTTCTCCTTTGAGATGAATGTCTAGTCACTTTAAGCTTTATGTACCCTGTACTAATTATGATCATTATTTCATTCATCGTCTCATTTGACTTAAGGCTGGAGGTTTTCCATTATTCTGAAAGATCAATGACTGGTGACACTAAGCCCTATGCATCCTGTACTCATTTGAACATTATTGCCATCATCGTCGGATACGACTTAATGCTGGATGATTTCCTTAATTCTGAAAGATTATTGATGGGTTACTCTAAGCTCCATATACCCTGTACTCATTTGGGCATAATGTCTTTCACCGTCGGATATGACTTAATGCTGGATGTTTTCCCTTATTCTGAAAGATGAACGTCTAGTAACTATAAGCTCTATGTATGCAGGACTCATTTCTACACATTACATTCATCGTCCGATATGACTTAACGTTGAGGACATTACCTTACCCTAAATGATAAAGTCTGGTAACTCAGCTATATGTACTCTGTTCTCATTTAGACAACATTTCATTCATCTTCCGATATGACTTAGCACTGGAGGTTTCCGCTTCTCCTGAAAACTGAATGTTAGGTAACTCTAAGCTCCATGTACACTGCAGTCATTTCAACATTACTTCGTTCATCGTTTGATATGAGTTATTGAAGGCGGTTTCCCTATATTCTGAAAATGAATGACTGCTAACTCTGGTCTCTATGTAAATTGTACTCACTTGAAATTAATTTCATTCATTGTCCGATAGGACTGAATGTTAGAGGTTATCCTTTAACCTGACAGATCAATGACTGGTACCTCTGTGCTCTATGTACCATATACTCCTTTCAACATTATTTCGTTCATCGTCCGATATGGCTTAATGCTGAAGGTTTATCCTTCATTCTGTAAGATGGATGACCTGTAACTCTAAGCTCTTTGTACCCTGTACTGATTAGAACCTGATTTCTTGCATCGTTCGATATTACTTAACGCTGGAATTTTCCCAAAACCTGAAAGGTTAATGTGTGGTAACTATAAGGTCTAATGAACGACTGGTAACTGTAAGCTCTATGTAACCTGTACTTACTTATACCACATTTCATTCATCATCCGATATGACTTAATTCTGAACGTTTTCCCCTATCCTGAAGGATGAATATCTGGCAAAAGTTAGCTCTATGTAGCCTGCACTTGTTCAGACAACATTTCAGCCTTCGGCCGATATGTTTTTAATATTTGAGGTTTTCGCTTATACTGAAAGATGTATGTCAGGTAGCTTTCAGCTCTATGTATCCTGTACTCATTTCGCTTTATTTCATTCATCGTCCAATATGACTTAATATTGGAGGTTTTCGTTTTTCTGAAAGATGAAAGGTAACACAAATCTCTGTGTACCCTGAATTCGTTTGCACATTATTTCCTTCATAGTCCGATATCACTTGATCCTGGCGGTTTTCCTTCGTTCTGAAAGATCAGTTACTGGTGACTTTAAGTTCTATGTACACTGTACTCATTTGAACATTATTTCATTTATCGACCAATGTGACATTAAGCTGGAGGATCTGCTTTATTCTATTAGATCAATGTCTGGTAACTCTATGCTCTAAGTGCCCTGTACTCATTTGAATACTATTTCATTCATTGTTCGCAGTGACTTAATACTGGAGGATGTCCCTATTTCCGAAAGATGAATGACTGGTGACTCTAAGCTCTATGTACTCTGTTCTCATTTGAACATGACTTCTTCCATCGTCCTATATGACTTGATGCTAGAGGTTTTGTTTTATTCTGAAGGATGATTGTCTGGTAAATCTAAGCTCTATGTACCCTGTACTCATTTGAACATGGTTTCTTCAGTCGTCCGATATGACTTAATGCCAGAGGTTTTCTTTTATTCTGAAGGATGAATGACTGGTAACTCTAAGCTTTATGTACCCTATATTCATTTGAACATTATTTACTTCATCGTCAGATGTAACTTTTTCTTCCCTGCCGGTGGTTTTCCCATACACTGAAACATGAACGGGTGGTATCTCCTAGCTTTGTGTATCCTGTACTTATTTAGACAACATTTTATTCATCATCCGATATGACCTAACATTGGAGTTTTCCTCTTATCCTTAAAAATGAATGCCTGGTCACTTTAAGCTCTATGTACCCTGTACTCATTTGAACATTATTTCATTCATCGCCCGATATGACATAATGCTGGAAGTTTTCCTTTATTCTGAAAGATCAATGGCTTGTAACTCTATGCTCTATGTACCCTGTGCTCATTTAAACATTATTTCATTCATCGCCCGATATGACATAATGCTGGAGGTTTTCCTTTATTCTGAAAGATCAATGGCTTGTAACACTATGCTCCATTTACCCTGTGCTCATTTGAACATTATTTCATTCATCGTCCGAGATGACTTAATGCTGGAGGTTTTTCCTTCATTGTGAAAGATGAATGACTTGTGACTCTGACCTCAATGTACCCTGTTGTCATTTGAACATGATTTCTTGCATCGTCCAATATTACTTAATACTGGAGGTTTTTCCTTACACTGAAAGATGAATGTCTGGTAACTATAAGCTCTATGTATCCTGGACTCATTTCTGCATAATTTCGTCCATCGTCCGATATGACTTGACGTTGGGAATATTACTTTATCCTGAAAGATGAACGTCGGTTAGCTCTGAGCTATATGTATCCTGTTCTCGTTTAGACAACATTTCATTCATGTTCCTATATGACTTTACGCTGGAGGTTTTCGCAGCGGGGCCTGATACAGAGTCACGCCGTCTAGCCGATAAGGTGCTCGCAGAGAAGGCTTGGAGACTGGTAAAATGCGCTGACGCTTCTTTGGGTGAACGAATTGCAGCTCGACTTGTCACCACACTTATGAAGGGTAAATTGGCAGTGGGCGCTGGTATGCGTAAACGTCACAGCAAGAGAGGTGGTTTCTTACCTTTACTACCACTTTTAGCTGCTCTAGGTGCAGCAGGCGGTTTAGCTGGAAGTGCTGCTCAGATTGCCACAGCTGTGAATAGGAAACGTTCGTATGCAAAAAAACTTGCCGAATTAATTCGTCACAATGACCGTATGGAATCTTTAGCTCGGGATAAAGGTCTTCGACGTAAGAGACGTAAGGGTAGAGGATTGTATCTTTGATCAAAAAACTCGGGGCGAGGCCCATATTTATCCCGGAAAAAGCCCTGAGTGCTACCGAGATCGGTTCTTATGCACGACGTCTACACATTCCACATTTTAGGGGTGTCTATATGTTAGATAAACTACCTCCACATCCTCGATACGCTGAGAGAATAGTAGTGAATTTGGATACATCGTATAATTCTGGTACTCATTGGGCTGCTGTACGCAAGGGTGGTAACGTTGCATACTACTTTGTCAGCTTCGGTGATCTGAGACCACCAAAAGAGATAGAAAGATATCTTTCAGATGTTAGGATCCTATATAGTACGAGGAGAGTTCAAGATTTCGATTCCGTTATTTGTGGTCACTTGTGCCTTCAGTTTCTCTTATAAAACGACCTCGGCTACATTCGTAATTTATCAAAATGAGTTACACGATCACCGTGAGTGGAAGTGATACCAGCTTCTCTACGTTTCGCAATCTAGCGCTACATCTGGATCCAGACGGTCATTACGAGATAGCTCTATTGAATTTCGAGACTTTTTACTCGATTCCTAATGTGGATGAGAGGAATAATCTCTTCCATTACGTTCGCGATTGTAAAGTCGAGCGTATAGTGATTCCACCGGGTACTTATAAATTGGATGATATCGCTCGCCTGCTCAAGGATGCTCTCGACATCGGTGGTGATTTCATTCTACGTGATAATAACAACACCATGAAATCGGAAATTAAATGCCCCTATGACTTTAGTCGTGAGAGATCGATCGCTTCTCTTCTCGGTTTCACCTCTAAACAGAGAGTTTCGGCGAACGTGCTGACCGAGTCTAATGATTTGTTTAACATATTCAAGTTTAGCATTATACGTATTGATTGCAGTCTTGCCACTGGATCTTTCATAAATGGTAAGAGTGGTCATTCTCTGTATGATTTTTTCCCATCGGTACCTCCAGGTTATCACATCTCGCAGGAACCATCAAGTCCTATATATCTACCAATCATCGATACAAACTTCATTAGTTATCTTCACATTAGAGTGGTAGACCAGAACGGAGATAAGTTAGATTTCAGAAACGAAACCATCGCTGTACGATTGCACATATGTCGTAATGGGCATAAGATTTAAGAGACGATGCTTTATAAAAACCATCTCTCGAGAACGAACTCTACTCGATCTTCGACCCGCAACCTAATCACATTGTCTAATGGAAGATTTCTCACCGGTTTAGGATTCAAAGTTCTAAAATGGAGATGTTAGATGTGACTGGGAATCCGACCAGTGATCATAAGATTAGTAATGAGGAAGAACACGTATTCCTGCCGTACAACACTTCAGCTCTCGATGTGAACGATGAAATTAGAATTCCATGTCAAGCTGAAGATTTGTACACGCTTCCTAGTAGAAGTTATCTCTACATCGAAGGAACTCTCACTAAACCCGATGGCAGCGTCTCGACATCGAAATTGAGTAACAATGCTATGACATTCCTATTCGATGAGATTCGTATAGATATGAATGGGACTACTGTTGACAGAACCAGAAATCCGGGTATTTCATCAACGATACGTAACTATGCATCTCTGAATGACCTGGGATCGAATCGTTTACTGAATGCAGGTTGGATCTATCCAGGAGGAGTGGTAGACATCGTGAATACATCGAATGGTATCTTCAATGCTATCGTTCCTCTATTGATGCTGCTGGGTTTCATTGGCGATCACAAGGAAGTCATACTTAATATCAAGTTTGTAATTATTCTCATTAGATCTAAGAATTATAATAATTGTATAATTGGAAACGATCCTACAACCATTCAACTCACTAGACTCGAATGGAGGATACCTGTACTCCGACTCTCAGATTCTGAACGAGTTGATAAACTTAAACTCGTCAAATCGGACAAACCTCTACACGTCGCATTTCGAACCTTGGACCTGCATACTCAACCTGCTGTACCCCAAACTAAAGCATTCACATGGAACATTGCAACCACGACTAAACTTGAGAAACCACGTTTCGTCATAGTCGGTGCACAAGTGGACAGATTGAATCATCTCGCTAAGGATGCTTCTCTATTTGATAATTGTAATATCACTAAACTGAAACTTTATCTCAACAGTGTATCTTACCCCTATCACCACATGAATTTGGATTTCACCAATTCAAAATTCGCATCTCTGTATGATCAATATTCTAAATTTCAATCATCCTACTACGGTAAGGAGAATTACCCTCTTTTGAAACGGAATGACTTTCTGAAATATGCACCGCTGTTCGTCATCGATTGCTCTCATCAACCTGAGGATACCGTGACGGGAGCAGTGAAAGTCAGATTCGAAGTTCAAGCATCATAAAATTCTCCTGCACAAATTTCATTATACTGTTTAATTATTGATGATAAATTATTCACTTATAAGCCATTAACTCGTGTTGTACAATCTATCATATAGTGTAATAAGAGAATACAAATTCAAAATACCTTTTTATTGACTTTAACATACATCTCCAATATCCTCCTCCTTGCACTCCTGCTTCTTGCATCATATGAACATAATGATTTATGAATATCATATAGTTGATATAAATTTCTTTCAATATATGGAATTAGTCTTTTAATTCCATTAAATACAGTACTATTCAGATTTATACTACTCACATTTAAACATGTATTCACAAACGTTATTTATTTTATGTTATTCATACATACCATTATATTAATTGCATAAATTACATTTTCACTGTACGGTGCACAAGGATGTTTACCATCCTTCAGATACGTGTCCAACATATTTCCTATTATTATCTCCCAATCCTGTTTTGTAATATACACAAACGTATCACCATGTGAAGCTTTGATGTAAAGGGATGGGAGTTCATTGTATAATTCTATGTTCACACGATACTCGGTGCTAATGGAGATGTCATTGTCGTTCATGCACACACTATTTACCATCACTCGCAATTTCTTCTGTGAAGGGGGTGAAGGGCTCGAACATCATTATGATGAAACTGTCTTAATCGAACGTCTTCTTGGCTTTGACGATCCTCAAATCAATACAGGCCGACAAGAAGTATTGTGTTTTTATACCAAAATCTCCATAAGCTTGCATAACGACAAATTTAACTTCTAATGTTTATATATTTATTGACTATTTCTCGATACATTCAGTTGTTATATAAATCCAATTAAACAACCAATAATACTAAATCAGCTCAGCTAATTTCAAATGACTCAGGAGTTGTGTACATTTAAAACATCAGCAAGATCAGTGCCCTAACTGTGAAAAGTTTGCCCCTTACACTTACTTTTTGCTTCTATCTGACTGTTGACGTGTGACACAGTGACGGTCGTTCGGATTTTGGATGAAAGTTCTTTTGCGGGAGAATACAATTTAGATTTTGTAACTCATGTGTTGGTTAGGAAAGCACTAACAAGGTTAATGACATTACAGAACATGAGTGAAGGACGTGTCAACAATGCTAAACGACTTATATTGGTATTGTATGAGAAATCGCTCTCTCATTACATAACTGACTCTAACCAAACCTTAAGCTGACAAAAAGTAGTTCTATAGAATTAACAGTTTATTGCGTTTAAACACCTTCTCAGAAAATATTACCATATAAGGTGAATTGAGACTTTACTGAGATTGGCTGGTGACACACATAACTTCCTGCATGAACAATCTTCAGGATATAACTCAAGAATCTCGTGACATAGTGTAACTGATACTGCGCGAGATATGTGTATCAAGAAACACGTAAGAAGAGAAGCAAAGATCTACAAGACATTTTTAAGATTAGATTAACTCCCTTACTACTGTAAAAAAAGATGATCCATATTGTAGTTGCAGAGATATGTGTTGTTTGTTGAATTAATGAGAAGTAAATGTCAAGTCATTACAGTTATTATACATAGAAGTCTTATATTGATCAATTAAAATGATCAATATTGTAAATTACAAAGATAAACTTACTATAGACAAAGTATTAAAATGCAAAATTAAAATATAATACATAAAATAAAAACTTCAAAATAAGATGTAAGTAATGAAAATTAGTTTTCATTTAAATAAAATATTTTTAGACAACAGACGCTAAACCGTCAATATCTTCGATAAACAGATAAAGAAGTCGAAGAGGTAGACCTTAGGCTATAGTCAAATACGTTAAAACTCTACGCTATACGATGACTTGGAAATTCTGTTTTATTTGCTTGGTGTAGGGATAAAAAAAACAAACGACGACCACCCGGAATTTGATAATTTTTATGATAATTGACGCCCTCTAAAGTTAAGTCATATCGGACGGTGAATCAATGGGTGAATTGATGCTCAAATGCATCCAGGGTCCATAGAGCTTAAGGTTACCTGACATTCGTCCTTCAGGATACGGAAGAAAGCTTATCCCGGTAACTCAATCTGACCGAGGTTCGACCATTGGGACTTCTTGAACGTAAGGCAGACACGCTACCATCTACGCTACCGAGGCGGGCTGTAATTTGATGAAATTAAATAAATTGATAAATTAAGACAAATGACAAGGAATATTTACGAAATGGTTCACTACAGGAAATAAAATATATCCGACAAATAATAATAGATTACGGGGATTCAGGTAATCACAAAATATTTATTTGTAGTAGAATCTTGACCTTGAATTTTTGGATGAAATACAATTCCTCCTCTACCTTCTACGCATGAATGTAGCACAGAAAGTATTATTTTAACAGATGATGAAGCCAAAAGGGTAAGGGAGAGCTGGTACAATACTGCAGTTCAGATGTCACGAGTGTTTCGTGCGACCACAGCGACACACAGTGTTAGTGTCATGAACCACGTAGTACACCTTGTGTGGTATAGATGACGCACGGAGTATAACTGTTAGGTATGCATCAATATGCATTAGTTATTAAGAATATTTTGCAAAACATGTGAACGGTGATGCATTGGTTTGCTGTGGAACATAATCTACATGTGAACGTTACCAATTTTGAGCTATATTATATATAAAGTTCGATACATACCGATAAGGAATATTGTGTTTAGGAACAGAAGTCTGCAAAAGCATATATAAATAGAACAAATTGCGTTCATCCTCAACGCGGTACGTGCTCACACACACCGCATCCCAATAGACACGCCAAACCCCACAGATATCCCAGGACCCATCAAACAACTCATAAGGGCTAAAAACGCCGTAAGAAAGCTGTGGCAGAGATTTCGCCATCACAGGATAGGAGAAGTACACCAGAGGTTCAAATCCCTGGCAAGACGACTCCTAAGAGCACACCGCAAAGAGGCCTGGGAAAACATGTTAAGGCAAACCAATCTCCAGGAGAGAAAACCATGGCGAATAGTCCGTAGCCTGCGGAAAGACAAAACCGTACACCAGCATCCCCTACATAGCCCTAGAGGTCGACTCGTCTACGAGTCGAAAGAAAAGGCAGAGGCGCTAGCAGATTATCTGGAGGCTCAATTCCAACCCAGGGTAGAGCCAATGGACGATGACCATGCTGACCTCGTGGAACAGGTGGTGGAAGACTTCCTAGAAGCTGCGCCCCCTGACCACGAGGAGTTCCACATTCCCATCGTTACCCCTAGAGAGTTAGCGACCACGCTTAACTCTCTAAGAACCAACAAAGCACCTGGGCAGGACCGTGTGACAGCGGAAATGCTCAAGCACCTTCCACGAAGAGCCGTGATTCACTTAACCCGGATTTATAACGCGTGCCTATACATGCGCCACTTTCCAGCTATCTGGAAGGAGGCGCGCGTGGTGTGCGTTTTAAAGCCGGGGAAAAATCCGGTTTTTCCTTCCAGTTACCGATCAATCAGCCTTCTCCCAGTTTTATCGAAGGTATTCGAAAAACTGCTCCTCTCCCGGCTCCTTCCTCATCTGGAGGAAAGGGGCCTAATCCCGGAACACCAGTTTGGCTTCCGTTCTGGCCACTCCACGACCGAGCAGCTACTGCGGGTTGCCGAGAAGGCCTCCCTGGGTTTCCAGGAAAGGTCTAAAACGGTAGCAGTGCTGCTCGACGTGGAGAAGGCATTCGCCACTACCTGGCATGAAGGACTCATTTACAAACTCCTGGAGCATGAAATTCCCCGTCCATACATTTCCTTGGTGGCCGGTTTCCTCGGAAACCGAAGCTTCCGAGTAAAGATGGAGGGGAAGCTGTCCACCGAGCGGCCCATAGGCGCTGGAGTACCGGAAGGCAGCGTGCTGTCGCCGGCGCTCTTCGCAGCTTACATGGCCGACATCCCAACTCATCACAACACCCAGACCTGTCAGTATGCGGACGATCTCATGATCTTCGCAGTCAATAGGAATACACGGTACAGCTTCCGGCAAATCCAAACCCAGCTCCGGGCCATTGGCGAATGGAGCGCAAAATGGCGAATGGCAATTAACCCGGAGAAGAGCTCTGCTATTCTCCTGGCGAAAACCATAGCCAACCGGTTGCAGCAGAACTTCGTTTTACGGCGCCGTCGAATCCCTTGGGTGCAAACGGCGAAGTATCTCGGGGTGACGCTGGACCGTAAGTTAACTTACGTTCCGCACGTCAAGGGCAAGGTCCAGCTGGGGCACGTCGCACTCCGGAGCCTATACCCTATCTTCAGATCAACCATGCCGATCCGTCTCAAACTCCAACTGTATCGGGCGATCATTCCGCCTATGATTCTGTACGGCTGTGAGATCTGGGGAACAGTGGCTAATACCACTTTCGTCAGACTCCAGACGCTGCAGAACAAGGCACTACGCATCATCTACGATACAGGATGGAGATTCCCGGCTCATATCCTACATGAGCACTCCCAGATCCCGTACATTGTCGATGTCATTCGCGAGAGGGCACGATCAATGTACGAGAAAATCCAAATTCACCCCAACCCTTTAGTGAACTCCCTGGGAAGGTATGACCCGAGAGATCAAAGGCGCTTGCCGTCCTTCAGACTGCCGAGAGACGTCCTGGGACCCCTTGGGTAACCCAAGGAAAACCCCAGATGTCTCTGGGAACAACTTCTACGCCAAAGGACAAGCGCTACACAACCCGTATCCAAAACGGGGCAAAAAACTAATTCGTGTCTCCCAAAAAAGGGAGAACGATTAAGTATAGCTGCCCACGACAAAGAGGGGCAACCCATTCCAAACCTCTCCAAAATTTCAAACAGTAAACAAATTCAAACACCCCAGCAGAACATGGATCTACTAGTTCATTTCGCAGGTTAAGCCGCAAAGCGGTTAGGTACTGCGGCATATGACACCCGGACGGGGAAAGCCCCGCCCGACTAGGACTACCTCTGGACCTCTGGATTTTTAATAATCTTTTAAATCACACAGGACTTGCTTGAGTATAGAGCGACTTTTCTAGTACAGATGGTTGTGATACAAAACCACATAAACGTGTCATATGAAGTATTCCAAGCCTATGCTAATGAAATACTGAAATATGTTCAGAGGTTTGTGTATTTAGGTCGATTTCTGATGTCGTTTGTAGCAGCAACTTTTCGTCTAGTACAAAATATCTGTACATATATAGCACTAAACATTCACATATCTCCATACGACAAACATATGAATTCTGGAAAATTCCAATTGCTGTAGCGACAATACCAGTCTTTAAGATTATGTTGTACTTTGGTTTTTCCAATAAAGTTAGGAGATTCGATTTTCCTTTTTCATAAAACGCTGATACCTATTGGAATTTTTAGTTAATAAGCATTTTGGAACACTGAATTTATAGTTCATGTTGTGTAACAATTAATAATATCTAAGATCTTCATAACTTAACACATTTAATGCTTCAATGGAGGAGAATTGTCAAAATTTCCGTGTTTAATTTGATCTTTAAAGAACAAATTCTGCATACTGAATGACTGAATTCTACCTAAACATGTTTCTACTCTGTAAAGTATTTATCTACCTGTCGTACTTTACATAATGTTTAGTCATTAATATATTCATGTAACAAATACCGTAGACGTTAACAGTCCGGTTGTCGGAAATAACGATCAAACAAGTATCATTTTTGTTTCTAGGAATACTTTTGTATAATCTTCTTTTCTATTTTGGTTAAATAGCGTCTCTTCATGATCCCTTGCTTATCTGAGTTAAGAAATAAATATAGACTTCAGAGAATTAACTAAGTTATATAAGACGAGTGTCTGATGTCATGACGTAATATAAATAAGTACTGAGGAAAATGTATCAAGTACCATAAGTAAGAAAATATGAAGAGTAGGGAATTATAAAGACGCTGTATTGTTAATCCTAACCGCAACGTAAATAAATGTGAGGGAAAATAAGAACAAATGTAAGCTAAGACTTTTGCCAGAAGTAAAATTGAGGTTAGTTACGACGAATTCAGCGACGCAAGTCGTTTGCTACAATCTGTTTCCAAAAAGCTCAATTACCTTCCAAAATTGTATTACAAAATCTATAAGGAATTCGTCACAGTTACTTTTGTTAAACTTTTGTTGGCATTGTTAAAGATGCAATAATTGGTATCTACCAAGACCGATTGATAGGTAGTGAAGGACTAATTCCATGGCCTACACACTTTTCCCGACATCAATCATTTAGTTCTTTATCTCTGGGTACACCTTAAGCCATTGAATTATGGAGCAGTAGATGCTCTTCATCGAATTGTTATAGAAGCCTGCGAAACCATTCGACAACATCCCGGAGCTTTTCAAAGAGTGCTACATACATGGCTCGATGAGTGGAGACATCTCTAGTAGCAAGAGGTCATCTCAAGAATTTATTGTGCTTTGTGTGTTGTGAGTGTACCACTGTGTTGAACACCTCCTAACGAGAGAACACAGGAATACCAGATATACGTTCATATGAGCTTTCCTTCTTCTTGTGGTGTAGGGAACCCATACCTGAAGACTGTAAAGGTATTTGTGATACAGCTGTAAATAGTAAATATAATATTGACAAAAATGGAAAACATATGTATAACTATATTAGATGACCAATAACTAAACCAAGAGCAACATTTCGTTGTTAATTTACACATGTAGTAAATGGAGTAAATTTTAACAGTCAAGTTATCATAATGGCGACGAAACAAGTAATTCAAATTTTCATAGCATTTCTTGCTGCTTATTTAACTTTTATATTTCATTTTTTGATTTTATAGGATCTTTAATTAATTTTTGGTTTTATGATTTAAAATATAAATTCAGTTCTACGAAAATTAGCTCAGTTGTAAATATTGTATGTCCAACATTTCTGTCTTTCGTGTAGATCCATGTAAGTTAAACATGACGTCATGACAATAAGTAATGAACAAAATGTTGAAGTACCATGAAAACAAATATGAGTAATAAGATATTCTATAATGACAAAGAGCGTAAATTTTTGTTGAACAAGGTAAATAAAATCTACCTGACGAAGTGTGGCAAAATGTAAGATAAACCCTTAACCGATGATTATGATTGGCTGAAGTTGCATTTCCACATTTAATTGTGTTACAAAATGTATAGTAAAAAATATCGACACTGATTTTACGGATGAAGGAATCAAACTTCATTGTGAGAGTGATGGATACTTAAATACACAAGACCTAAATAAAAGTAATGTAAAATGACGTAGTTCAATTTATAGCAAGTCAAACTATCTTAGTTATAGGACAAACACTTCTAGGTACGATGTGACGTTTAACAAGTCAGTTCAAACTGTTGTAACAAACAACTCTGTATTAACTGTAGTCATCCAACATTGATAAAATAAAGTATATAAATTTTTATCTAGAGCTGACTGTAGAGAATGTCCAACATAAACTTTTGAATCTGACGTATTGGGAAAAGTTCAGAAGTTGTTAGTTTCAAGTCAAGTCTTTTATAACGTAGCAACTACTTTGTAGATAAAGCAGATCAAGTTAGTTCTCATTCAACAGATAGTAAATGATAGACTGTGTCACTTAATCAAGTAACAGATCTATCTTTTAGCTACAAAAAATTATTCGTTCCACTGAATCCTCTCATAATTATAATAAGAATTAGAAAGTTTACATCCACAAAGGAAATACTTCCCTTTTACAGATACTAAACGTCGCGGATAGCCGAGTGGTTATAGGTTAGAGTTGTCAGAAATACGTTCTTCAGCATACGGGACAACATCACATTTTAAGTCGTATCGAAAAATGATGTACAAATGAGAGCAAGGTCCATAGAGCTAATAGTTACCGTCCTTCACCTTTCAGGATAAGGAAAACGTTAAAACGTTGAACCAAATCGGACGATGAATGTAATGTTGTTCAAATTAGTCCAGGGAGCACAGAGGTTAGAGTTGCCAGACAGTCATCTTCCAGGATAAAGGAAGATCTGGGTATACGTAATTGAGATGTCTTGAACGTGAGTGCGACACTTAATTTGCAGAGGCGGGCCATGCAAACAATGTTGAAACTGCATTTTATATTCATAATTATGAAGATAGCATTAAAATTAAGCTAAGACAAGTAAAAGCAGGACTTGACACTCTGTTACTAATCCAAAATTCAGAGTATGTCGATTCCATCTTACGAAACAGGCCGTTGCCAGGCAACGAAGTTCAATAGGCGGTCTCGGAGCAAAAGATGCCTGCCGTTGCTACGCAATCGAGCAGAAGAGGTGTGCCATGTGTTTAAATAGCTGTCGCCATTTATAGTGAAGTGTTTAATAGTTAATGTGATTTATCAACTTGCAAGTGATAATAGGTCAAGTGAATAATTGTTTCCTTATTGAATACTTAAATAAGGCGAAGTATTCATTTAAAATAAGCAGTTAAAAAGTGTAATGAGTGAAGTGTTAATGTAAAAATAATGGTGCAGTAATTATTTAGACGAAGTATTTTAAAAGTGTAATTAATGAAGTCCTACAGAAAAGGATTTTTGTAGTTCAAGATCCTATATATGTTTATAAAACAAATACAATGGATGATAATTCGTAGATGATAGTCATATAATCTATAGATTATATTATTGGATTATTTGATTCATATAAAATATAGTAAAGTACTATATATGATATTTTGCCATTAATCAAAACATAATATAAATTTATATAGTAATTCTGATAAATAAATAAAAGATTTGGTATGAGAAGTAACAAATATAATTTAGTTAAAGTATATTAAATAAATTTAAAGAAATAATTAGTGAAATTTTATTTTATTTATATGGATTTAGTGTATATATGTGAATATACACAAGTAGGCGTGGCCTCGCTGCCATTTGTTTCCTCTCCTCCTGCCAGGATCGATATTATTGTACGATCGGGTGACAATATTCATATTTGTATAAAATATAACTCCAGAGTATTATGATTCACATCTTGAATATGTTCTACACCAAAACAAAGCTTAATTGTTCTCAAGGTTTATAAAAGATGTTTAATAACTAAGACACATTGATATATACATAACAATTACAACCTTCGCTACATCTGTAAGCTTCTACGTGTACTTCGTGTGGCCTGACACTTCCACTGCGTGTCGCTTTTGACAGAGGGAACACTTGGGACATTTGAACTGCAGCTTTGTACCGATTTCTGCGTTGGACCTCATTTTAGCGTTAAAAATACTTTCTGTACCCCATCAAACATAATAGGTAGAGGAGGAGCCACATTCTGTACAAAAATTAAATGTCAAACTGGAACTGCTGTACATATTTTGGTAATAGCTAAAAATACTTTTTCCACCAAAGTTTTACTGGAAAGTCTGTTAAATACCAAACTTGGACACGTGAAGATTTTTACAAATTACATAATTTTTGTAGAGCATGTTCTTAACAAATGAAATGCTTCTGCTAAGTTTGCTGGGAAAGCCGTCAGAAGTGTTCTTTATTCTGAATGACTTTTGTATAATTGATAAACTGTAAGAGATAATAAAAATGTACATCTTGTTAAAACATATAATTTATGTCAAATACATTTTTCGTTGTGTGAACAAATTCGTAGATATTCCTTGTTATTTGTCTGAATTTATCAATACTTTTACTGTTATTAAACTACAAGTAGTCGTCGTTTGTTATCTACAGACCACACAAAGGAAGTATGCCATCACATAGCGACCAGCTTTGAAGTATTTGACTATAGCTTAAGGTCTACCTCTTCGACTTGCTTATTTGTTTATAGACGATCTTGTAAGTTTAAACTACGTTAATTTAACGTGTGGCATATGTAAACTTTTATTCAGTTCTAGATAACAATTGATGTAATTTATTTTATCAATGCTTGATACTCGCGGAACATTTGAACTGTAGGTTGGTATCAGTTATTTCTTCCGGATGTATTTAACGGTTGAAATAGTTTCTGCATCACGAACATAAAAAACTAGGTAGAGGAGTAGTTACGTTCCATATAGAGGTTCATTCTATCCATTGTGTTAACATATTTTTTTTTGGAAAACCAGAACACAGGTTAAATGGTAACTGGTTGTCAGACGTAATCATTTCCTTGCTAGTCGGCAGTAAATATAATTAGACTTCGAAAGAATCATTTCTTATTGTGAAGTAAGGCCTATAGAGGCGCTGTTGTCAGTTATACTAACCCCAATAGAAGTCTTGCGTCTTCTACTATTTTTATGGAGCAGTACCCAATAAGTATCTGATTAATCAATGTTTGCTATTGAGAATAAAGTTATCATATGATTCATTTGCCGAATTTCTGCAGGAAAATGTATCGATCCCAATAATTTTACTGTGTTCATTGTTTACAGTGATTAGTACTTAATAATTAGTAATGTGTGATCACATTGTCTTAAGATTCTAAAAATCTTGATTTAGCGTTTTCTTTAAGTGCTATTATGTTTGTACAATATTTACAATTTTGAAGCACTTTACTCATATTGATAAATTAGTTACCCAAAACGTTGTCAAGAATAGATATAAATCGAATTTTATGCTATTTCAATAATTATATAAAGGAAACTGGTTGAAACTGTTATAAATAAACTAGCTTTAGGAGACTTTCGCTCCGAAACGAAATAATTATTGCTTGTCTATATTGATTTTTGTATGCAACACGGCTCCAGTTTATCATCCTTCATATTTATAATTACCTTTTTACCCGAAAGAATCATTATTATTGTCATATACTTGTAATGATTCCTAACAACTAAGACATATTCATACTTACGAAGCAATTTCTACTTTCGCGTCATCTATAGCTCGCTAACTTAACTTCTTGTTTCATGGGACTTCCACCATGTGCGCTGTAGTCGCAGGTTTCTACCCAGTTTGGTTTTTCGACTTTATTTTAGTATTACTTTGTTTTATTTTGTGTACCACAAACATACATAGCAGGTAGAGGAGGAGTTTCATACTAAGCAGAAGTTTAATGACGATATTGTACTGTAGATATATATTTTGAGATCACTAAAACAAAAACTGATTTTTCAGACAAACTCAAAGCTGACAAATCGGATATATACCAAACTTATATAACATTTACACGCTAAGAAGTTTAAGATAACCCCGCAATACTGCTGTACTAAATAAATGCAACCGTTTTAGTCCTATTTTGTCAACAATAACTCTAATACTTTAATTGTAGTGGTATATGATTGAAATATGTTTATGTCAAATGAAATGGATATGATAAATTTGCAGGAAATGTCCTCAGAAGTCGTTTTGCTCATGAATCACTTTACATAACTATAAACTGTAAGATATAAACAAAGACTCACTACACATATGACGTAGATCTTCTTATAAAACACAGTTTATATCTGATACATTTTATTTTGTAGAGTCAATCATTTCAGATTTACTCTTTGTTATTTTTCACAATTTGTCAATAATTATTTTTTTCTAAAGTGACAAGTCGTTATTACTTTCTATTACGTACTTACTCGAATTGCTTCCTAAAAATTTTGAACCATGAATTGATATATGATATAATTTTAGAATGGCAAATTGGGAAAAGATGAGGGATGAATTTTGAAAATTAAGGTTACATTATTTGGGACTACCAGTAGATTTGGATGCAAGAAACTTAACGGAAGCAATAAAAATAATCATAGATAGAAATGTTCCAAAAAGTGAAACTTAATAGAAATAGAGATAAAATCTGGACAAATAAATTACAAAAGGCAAGAAAATTAAGAATTTGATATCAGAAGTCTATTATACATACTGAAAGAGAAGAAACTTTGAATAAATATAGAAAAGCCAAAAATAAATATAAAGTTACATTGGAAGAAAGAAGAAGACAATATTGGGAGAAATTTGTAGATGAAAATCTACAAGAAGAAATTTGGGGACAACCGTATAAAATTATTATAGATAAAATTATAAAACCAGAATTAATAACAACATTGAATAAAGGAAATGGAGAAATGACCGAAAATTGGAAGTAATCTATAAATTTACTTTTGAATAGTTTGTTAGCAGATGATGAGGTCATGTAGAGAGCAGGATTGAAATGTCGACGAAGTATAGAGTAAATGTAATTTATCCTTTTAATATAACCGAGATAAGTCCGGTAATTAATAAATTAAAAGAGAAGAAGGCACCGGGTCCGGATGGAATAACAAATGAAGGTTATATATAACTTAAAAGAAGAAATTATATGGTTACTATATTTTGTATTTGCTGATTGTTTAATTAGAGTCAGATTTCCAGATATATGGAAGTAAGCCAAAGTTATTATCAAGTGAAGGAAAAGATAAAGGTAAAACAAAAGTAAAATCTTTTACACCAATTTGTTTTTTAAATTATTTAGAAAAAGTTCTTGAACAGTTAAATTTTAAAAGAATCACAGTATTAGGCATATGATTGGACTAAATACTAAACAACATGGATTCAGAAAAGTTTTTTCTACAGAAGATGCAAATTTAAAAGTATCAAATTGTAACAGGAAATATGTAATTGGAATATCCACTGATATTTCGGGAGCTTTCGATAATTTACGCGATAGAAAGTATTCCAGTACCATCTATCAACTGTTAAACGATTATACTCGTACCTCAGTACCGCGGTCAGTAACTCGTGAATGGATATACTCGTCGAGCATCAAGCGAGTACCCAGTCAACTGACCGAGGTTTGTACTAGAGGTACATTTGTCATATGTTCGATTGACAGAACAAACTCGAGTAGACCGGGCTACGATAATCTGCGGCTAGACGATAGCGGGTCTTCCAGATGTATCACCGTCGACAGGAACCTTTAAATCAATCATTTAAGACTTTACTTCTTCTTACACACTTTCTATTTCATATGACCATGGACTCTTTTTAACATCGTCAAATATCACTTAACGTTGGAAGTAGGATTCCTTAAAGTCTGTTTACAAAGATGTAACTTTCGAAAAATTGAGAATGATAAACCAATATAAATCTTAAATTTTTGAATCTACAAAGTAAAATGTATCAGACATAAATTGTGTTTTATATCAAGATCTACTTTATATGTGTAGTAAGACTTTGTTTATCTCTTACAGTTTACAGTCATGTAAAGTTATTCATAATGAAAAGGACTTCTGAGGACATTTCCTGCAAATTTAGCATGTCCATTTCATTTGATATAAGCATATTTCACTCATATACTACTTCAATTAAAGTATTAGAGTTAATTTTGACAAAACCAGTCAGAAATGTCTCCATTTATTTAGTATAGCACTATCATGGGGTTATATTTAAACTCTTAGTCTGTAAATGATTTATAAGTTTGGTGCATTAAAGATATTTCAGTTTTTTATTTTTGCTGAAATATCTCTTTTTGTTTAGATTCAAGTGATCCTAAACTATATATGTATATATCTCCAGTACAATTAAATGAGTGCAGCTCCTCCTCTACCTACTACGTATGTTTGTGGTACAGAATACAAAACAAAGAGAGCATTAAAATATGGTCAAAACAGAAGTGGATAGAAACCTGCAATCGTAATTTACCTCATGTGTAATGAGTGCGACTACAGCGCTCTTGGTGGAAATCTGTTGAAACATAAAGTTCACGTAGCAAATTATAGATAACGCGAAAGTTGAAATTCCATCTTATGTATGAATATGTGTTAGTTATTAGGAACTATTTAAAAAATATAAGAATTAGGATACTTCTTTCTGATTTAAAGGTAATTCTAACTGTGAAAGTTAATAAACTGGAGTCCCTTTGCATATAAAAGTCAATAAAGGGAAGCAATAATTATTGTGTTTCGTAGCGAAAATCTCCGACAGCCATTTTATGTATAACAGATTCAACCAGTTTTATGTATGTATTCCTATCAATTCAGACTTCATATAATTTTGTGAACAACCATAGCTGTACAATGTGAGCATAGTTGTGATATAAAAGCAATTAGACATAACTCCCAAAGGAAATGTCTCTCCTGCACCATTTAGATCTATCATTTGTTCATCTCTTCCGTCTCCTGATGAGCTCAATGGTACAAAATTGTCAATATCCTCTAAACATAATGCGTTTAAAGAAAGTGGTAAATCAGGATATTTTAATTTACTTTGTTTGTTTATTTATTTATTTTTTGTAATTTACGTCCTCCAACGTTAAGTCATATCGGACAGTTAGGAGTTTTAAGAAAATATGATCACATCATTGGAAATCATAAACAAAAGAAATAACAATGGGTTCAGTAGTTCTGGCACCAGAAATTCAGCAAATAAGTGATGTGAACCCGCATTATATTGATGAGTAAATGCAAAATAGCAGAAACATATACCAATAATAATAGTAATGGCCAGAGATAAAGAAATAAATAAAGAAGAATTAAATAGATAAGAGAAGTAAAGATTGTTTTAGATGGAGGCTAATATAATTTTTAAACGCTGTTCTTTACTGTGCCTGAACAGTTCTGAGCGGCTACCAGCCATAAAGGACGGATCATTGTTAACAAAGCAGATATAATGTATTATTTGTGTAATATATATTATAAGTTAAGAGACAACATTTAACTACGGATAAACATAATACTTTATAGAGATATTCTTTTATTTTTGAATGAAATAACTGTGATCGACAAACCTCAGACAACATACAATGAAGTGTTAAGTATAAGAACTAATAAAAGATACAAAGTTGTATGTTATTCTTAGACACCGGAGCATTCCCTGTTGGTGAAATCTGATTGGTTCTTCCGAGCTGCCGTAGAAAACAGAAAGATGACGGTGAAGTCGACACAACATTATAAGTATAACATCAGATACACAACACCACATCAATATATTGTCACGAGACCGCGCGACTAGTGTACACAAAGAGCAGACAATTAACGATAAACAAGAGACGGATAGTTTATCACCTGCCGGTACCGATATAGTTACATTCGAGAACATTCTACTGACATGTTAGATAACAGTCTGTAATACATGAATGGGTGTATAAAAAGAAGCCGTGCCTAGTGATGGGTCAGATGTGTAACAAGAGTGTTGTTGTAACGAGCGATGATCATTACGTTGTGTGACGTAATGTTGTCACGTGACAATTGATCAGTGTATTCCTGCGGAAATAAAGAACATTTGGAATTTCTGAAAATTGTATTTTTAACTCCGCGAACTCAAAAAGTCACAATATTTACACTTCTTAATACTTAACATTTTATATGATTTACTCTTGAGCAGCCCTCAGCTCTTATTTAGAACCTGATTTCTGCTAACTGTTTATGCTTTTATCTTTCTTTTTCTCACTGACGTACAGTAACACAGGTGCAGCTGATTATTTTAAGCTCTTAACTTTGTACCTTTACTATACTTGTTTTTAGAATTCTTGGGTAGTTCTACATAAACACTGACAACTTCTCGTTTGAAGTTGCACATTTTGACTTCATTCACATCTATTTCTCACCCTGAACTATTCAAACAGACAACATGTTCCAATATTTTATGGCATTTTCTATAATACTCCAATAGAAGAGGAAAGTGAAGACGCAATCTCGCTCCCGCAGGGGAGAGGATTCGTCCGCTTCAGCTGACGTGGTACGGGCGCTGCGGACCCTTAGCACTCGTGGTACCTTTGACGTTACTAGAAGAAAATTGGAGACCACCCCTCTGGGAGTTGTTCCGATTGGGTTGGTCTCGAGTGGGCAGTGGTTCCGATACCCGTGGGTGATGTGCTACGTCTCCGAACGGGGCTGAGGGAAACCGTTAATATTCCCGGGTACTAGCCTGTAGAGTTAGTACAGTGTGTGCTAGATCGCCAGGCGGCCCTACCGAAGTCATATCGGTAGCCTTCATCTTTTGGTGTTTGCGCGCGTAAGTGGCGTACCCACTTCCATTCCATCTTGTGTCCTAGGACCAGATGGAGAAGCTTGTTTGTAACCCAGGTCTTGTCCTATGGAATGCCGCACGGAGGACGCCGGGCGCCCTTTGGGACAGCTCGGATACTCTCTGGTTGAAACAAGCCCGGGTCTTGACCCTACGGGTCCAGGACTAATGGAAGTAGAACCTCTGCACCCAACTGGACATCAACTGGAGGCAACGTCTCATTCAGTGTTAGTATAATCGATAGCAGCATATCTAAACATGTTTACCTAGCATCAGTCGGGTGATGAAGCTTATTTCACAATAAGAGACAATTATTTCGAAGACTAATTGTATTTGCTATCGAGTATCAAATGTTTGTGGGGTTAGGTTCAAGTTAGTTACTTAACCGATACCCAAGGTAATGGTTAGGTCTGACTCACAGGTAACATCCAACCTGAGATCACAATGGTGTCCAATTCTGGGATTTTCTCTATTAACAGTTCAGTATTATATTGTACTAAACATATACTACCTGACTAGGTATACAACATACAGTTTATAGTCTGCGGTAAAGACATTTACTCTTTTAACAAACACACTTATTCTACCATTAAAGTTTAAAGTCCTGAATGAAAACCAGGCAGCTGTAAAAGTCCTTAAAAGGCGAATTTTCATTGACACTATGACTGGCTAGTTGACAGAGGAATGATCTCCCAAAACGTGGGTTATTATTCTCTTCAGAAGGTGTTAATAGCTTTACATGCCATAAGTGTACTCCACATTGTTGCGATATAAATTCCTATTAAACAAACGACATTATTAATTATCACAAATGAAATGCTGGTCTTCAAAATAGCTGCTTACATTGTCTATTTAGTTGACCTTTGACATATTTTTGGAGTTCACTAATACTCATGGAAATGATCTGACATTAGACATCAGAAAACCTCTTTTACTTGTACTTAAAAGTATAATTGTAAACATCTATTTGTATTTAGCACCGAACATTGACATAAATTTTAAGATTTGATTTATGTGACGTATCCCTGAGCTCATTAATACTTATTTCAGTATATCATATTATAGTCAAGTTTTATACTGTTCCTGACCACGTGTGTCTAAGTTTAAAATATTGTTAATATTCTCCGTGCTCCTGTATCTTATCTTACACAGTCAATTGTTCTCCTTTCCACAACTCTCTTTAGTTTTGGGTATTTACGTAAGAGAGCTACAATTCTTTGAAGCAGTATTTCCTGATTCAGAATATAAAGGAATACTATGTCACGGTATCATGCATAAAAGTTTCGGCACAAATAATAAAACAGTCGGCGGATATAGTGTCACAACCTACATTAGAATAGATTTAATATTTATTAGCTTTGGGGGGAATCCGTAGCGGTAGAGCTAAACTATCTCAACAAACACTAGTTACACCACGCGGTAGGGTGGACATGTTATTTTACTGATAACTAGCTTACCTGCATGGTGGTGAAAGGTGGAAGGTCCAGCGAAGGAAAACTCACAAATGCATTTTAAAGAGAGGTTTAATAATCCCAGACAACTTACATTCAATGAGGTTTGTGTTCCGGAGGGTTGCTACAAACACATCCTCTCACGCTGGTGGCGGCCGGTCGTCTCCGGAAGAGGAAGCCAACCCCCTCTCCAGCGCAACCAACGAACAAAGATCAGCCAGTTGCGCCAGGTCTGACAACCCATACAGGGTTGCCACACCTCCCCCCGGACCACAAGCTGTTGACCCAGGGTCAACACAACAATTAATAACAAATGAAAAGAAACTCGCTCGAGTGATGGAACAAAAAAAATTAGCATACAAACATCACAAACAGTATTACAAACATAAATCTTCTCTTGACGTTACACATTCGTTTCTTTACTCCAGTGTCTGTCTATAACTTTAATTAAAAAGCCCTCAAAGAAAAATAAATGAAGTTCAGCACTTTTCACCACAACTGCACCAAGCAAAAAAAAAGTTTCACAACCTGCCTGAACAGTACATTCCATTCCCACTGGTCTCACAAATGTAATAAAAAACTTGAAGCTTGCACTGCAGTCACTGATGAATAAAGACCACTGAATTGAGCACAATTGTACTTGCTCTACACTGAATAACAATATGGGGCATTAATAGTTCTTCTGCCCCCAACACAGGTACGAAGTGACAGCACTAATAGCTGCCAAAGCTCTGACGAACAGTGGTCATAAAGGGCGGACCAGAGCCCGATGACACAAGGCAGTGTGGCAGGTTTAGTACTCCCATGGTGCAAACAGTTCGGCAGGAACAGTGTGGTGCAACAGGAACGCAGATAAATAGGGCTGGCTTGATACGTATCATCATACTACATTATTTCCAAAAATATAAGTGTACGTCAATTACAGAAGACAACTACATCATTAAAAACAAACTTCACTTCTGAACAATAATAAATAATACAAAAAATTAGGTACACCCCATCTGGGTAGCAAGATACATGATAAAACTAAGATAATTTCTATCACTCGGCAATATATATAGCTTACAAATTTTGACAAGATAAATCAAATAATCTTCACAAAATAATCTTCACATAAGAATACATAAAACATAGGAATGTCACAATCAAAACTTTACAAAAACCCCTTAGGGTAGAAATAATACGATACACACACAGCACAAAATAATTTGACCTTCCAAAACATTGAATAAAAATATTACAAATTTTCAAAATACCAAAACTTACAATTAGAGGGGTACCCCAAAATATTACACGTGGCCATAAATTTTTTAACAAATACTGACGTGTACACTTAAACAAAAAAATGAGCTCAGTTTTTCTCTTTGTTTTACCATTATAATTTCAATCATATTTATTATGTGCGCGCACTACTTAATATCATCAGTACTACTACCTTTCAAATCAACAAAACTACTTACAATCTACTAACATCAACATTTTGCATGCCAACAAAACTACTGTCACATTACTACACCAACAAAAAAAAATCGTTCTACAACACAATACACAGAACAAAACTGAAAGAAAAAATTAAGTTCTGGGGCCTCAAAACTTCACATCCTAGATACACAAAAGAGAAAATATAGTATCATGTCTTAGCCTATTCTAAAAACTTTTGTATACATTGAAGGGTACTTTTGCTTTTCAACATAAAACTTAGAATTCAATAAACCATTAAAGCATACTGGTAATCACACAACTCCAAAATATATATCACTCTTAATCCAAAACAATTTTATCAAAATGTTCAAACTATTAGCATCCTGCAATAAAGAGACAAAGTAAACATCTGTACTAGTAATGTGCTATCTCACAAATACCTGGTAACTATGGCGAGGGTGACAAACAGAACATCCCCCAGGTCTCAGCTTCATAACAGTCATTCACAAACCTCTCTGTGATTCAGGTTTTCCTCATCATCTTAGCATGCACATTTCAGCACCAATGCTAAACAAAACTCAAAAATACACTTAATTACTTGCATCGATAAGCACATTTCAGCCATTTTATCGAGCCTAAAACACTGGATTAACGGGCACATTACAGCAACCCCATTAACCAGATAAACTTTACCTCTACATCTTTCACATAATCACACGTAATTTCATTCATCCTTCTTATTGAGGTAGCACAGCACTATTCCAGAATGTAAACTTAAAATTAATAAACAAAATTTCAATTTTCTAGTCATTGCAAAATTTATCATAAAATGAGGTTATTCAACTCAAAACAGTTATTAGGGAACATATACTTTTAATATCAATTAATTGTGACTTTCAATAATAACAATTGTATGTTCAACTTTTGACATCTAATTCATCAAACATCTATCCAAGTATTGCCTTTTGCCAATAATATACATCATATTCCAAAACAAAATAGCTTAGCACACTATACACTAAATCTCAAAATTCACACTCAGAAATCAAGGGACAATATACTTTACATACAACCTTTTTACATTTGATGTGACACAAAAGAAAAGCAAAATGCATTTACAGTCTATATGGTCCCACAGGATCAAAATATGGGAATATCCTAGAAACATGTACTGATTGTTCCTTAACTCTAGGAGCATTTGGTCGACGAACCACATAAGTAACAGGAGTAATTTGTCGAACAATTTCAAAAGGCCCAAAATATCTATGAAGCAATTTGGTACATTTTCCCTTTTTCCTAATTGGAGTAAAAATCTTAACAAGCTGACCTACTGCAAAATGAGTATCTCTATGCTTAGCATCATATCTTTCTTTCTGTTTAATCTGTTGCTGATTAATATTATGGATGGCTACTTCACGAGCTTTCTGAATCTCTTCCAAAGTTTGCCGAACAAATAAATCATTTGAAGTGGCCTGAAGTTGCACCTGATTTGGTAAGGAAGGTTCACGACCATATATCAAATAGAATGGTGAAAATTTTGTAGTTTCCTGAACAGAAGAATTGTATGAAAAAATCACATATGGCAAAACATTAGACCAATTGCGCTGATTTGAATCCACAAAATGACTAAGACAGTTTAGTAAAGTCTGGTTAAATCGTTCAGTAAGGCCGTTGCATGCAGGGTGGTATGAACTAGTAAAATGAGGGGAAACTGACAAAGCTTTCAAGAGTTCCTGGGTTATTTCACTCAGAAAGACACTACCACGATCAGACAGTAACATGGCAGGGGCCCCATGCCTGCAAATAATCTGATGTAAGATGAACTTAGTAACCTGGGGAATGGTAGCCAAAGAGAGAGGGGCAGCTTCAACCCACCTAGAAGCATATTCTGTAGCAACTATGATATACTTATGACCCGACGTAGAACGAGGCAAAGGGCCTAACAAATCTATTCCCCAACGTTCTCCAATAAAGTTAACTGGAATAGGCTGCAAAAGACCAGCAGGTTTTTGATTCTTAGGTGCCTTCCTAGACTGACAACTTGGACAAGTTTTCACAAAATGCTCAATATCTTTTTTCATACCTATCCAGTAGTATCTTGAATTAATCTTACTAAAAGTTTTAGAAAAACCTAAATGACCAGATAGTGGATCATCATGACATGAGGACAAAATTTCATGCTTTAACACCTCAGGAATGACTAGTAAATGCAAGGGACCAGTAGAACTCGAATTTTTCCTGTACAAGACATCACTTTTCAAAATATAGGTAGAAGCTTGACGTTGAACCTTAGCAGGAGCAGATTCAGGATCCTTAAGGGCATTAATAATTGGAGTCAGAACTGGATCATCATTTTGTTTCTGAGCAACCTCAACCGGTGATAGCAAACAGGTAATTAGCTCATCAAGTTGTTCAATTTGATGCTCTTCAGGCTGTAACACAGGGAACCTTGACAAAACATCTGCGTCATTATGTTTCTTACCAGATTTATAACATATATCATAATCAAATTCCTGTAACTTTAGACTCCATCGAGCCAACCGGCCTGTCAAATCCTTTAAATTGTTCAGATAACAAAGGGAGTGATGGTCTGAAATAACATGCACTTTATAGCCATACACAAAAGTCCTGAAATGTGTTAAACCGAAAACGATTGCCAAAAGCTCTAACTCTGGTACACTGTAATTTCTTTCACATTTTGACAAAGTTCTAGAAGCATATGCAATAGGTCTAAGATTATCATTTACTTTCTGTAGTAAAACACATCCTATTCCTAGACCACTAGCATCAGTGTGTAATTCTGTATAGGCTCCAGGATTATAATGAACCAACACAGGAGCAGAAACAAGAGAGTTCTTTAACTGCTGGAATGCTGTTTGCTGATCCGGGCCCCAAATAAAACTTTGACTTTTCTTGGTCAGCTGAATCAATGGATGGGCAATGTAAGAGTAATTCTTAATAAATTTCCTGTAGAAATTGAACAAACCCAAAACTTTTCTCACGTCTCTAACATTCTTTGGGCGTGGTAGTTCTTTGATCACTGTAACTTTCTCAGAATCTGGGGAAATTCCATCTTTAGATACTTCAAAACCCAATAACTTTATCTTTTCCATAGCAAAGAAACATTTCCCAGGTTTCAGTTTAAAATTATGCATTTCCAAACGTTGAAAAACAGCTTCTAAGTTTTCTAATAATTGTTCAAAAGTTTTGGCAAAAACAACAATATCGTCCAAATATGCTAAAGCTTTCTTAAATTTCAAGTCTCCTAACAATTTCTCAGAAACAAAACTGAAAAATCTTGGTGCATTAGCAAGCCCAAAAGACAAACGTTCAAATTCATACTGCCCTTCATGAGTAACAAATGAGGTATACTTTTTACTATTCTCCTCTAAAGGAATTTGAAAGTATGCTGACAACAAATCTAAGGAAGCAAACCATTTAGCTTCTCCAAGGTAACTAAGGAGGTCATCAATAAGAGGCAAGGGAAAGGCTGAATTTACTGTAACCTTATTCAGTTGACGATAATCTACACAAAACCGCATAGAGCCATCTTTTTTCTTTACCAACACAACAGGTGATGACCAAGGAGACTGAGAATCTCTAATAATACCAGCATTTTTCATTTCCTCTACTTGTTGGGAAATAATCTCTTTCTGCTTATGAGCTACACTATAGGGTCGTTGCTTAATAGGTTTGTCATCCTTTACCTCTATTTTAAATTCAGCTACATTAGTTGAGCCTAAATCTTGCAATGAAGTGGCAAAAACATGTTCATATTTTAACAACAGATTATGAAGATCTGACTTTTGAGCTTCAGTTAAGTTGGTATTAACATTAAATTCAAACTTTGGAGCGTTCAATGGAGTAACATCCTTAGGTGAAACTGAGTTACTTTGAACAAATGCAACCTCATGAGCATTAGCTAATACAGTTTTAGCAAAAAGTGTTTGAGGAACAGCTGAATTATTATGTACTGGTATCACAAAGTCCGTTGAAGATTTGCAAACTACAGGTGGAATAGAAATATTCTTCTTATGCATAATACTGGTAGAAGGCTCGAACATAACCTCATTTGTAATATCAGCTGAAGGCTGCACTGCCACAAAACAAGTAGTAAGCGGTGGCAATTTAACATCTTTTACAACAGAAACTTTATTAACTATGTGTACCTTATCGTTCAATGGAATCACAGCAATATCTGTAAAGGGACCACCACATGTTGTTTCAAAAGGAATGTGTACCATTTCTCCCTCATGAGTTTGAATCTTAACTTCTGCACAAGAATAACCAATGGTAACTTTATGTGAAGTTAGAAAGTCATTACCCAAAATGAGATTATGTGTCAAGTCTTTTACCACTAACACATCTTCCTGAAAAACAAAGTCATTAATTTGAAATTTCAAATTTGTTTGATAAGGCGCATCTAATAACTTGTTACCAGCTGTTTTAAGCAAAATCTCGACAGGTTTCATTTTAGAAATGTCATTGATATGAGCTGCATTCACAATGCTAACTGCACTTCCTGTATCCAACAAAATTGGAAGTTTTGACTCCCCAATGGACCCCAAAATTTGCAAAATTTGACCTGGAAGAGAAACAACATTAGACACAGGTGAACTTACTTTGCGTACCTCTAGGTTATGTCGTTGGAGGCTGGGCCTCTCGAGTTTTTTGAAGCAGATGGTGAAGTCCAGCAATTACGTGCCATATGACCACGCTTGTTGCAATTGTAACACACAATAGGTGCCTGCTGTCTCTTTTCATGATGTCTTGGAGGCTTAAGTGGAGGTGGCTGCACAGTAGATGCAGCAGCAGTGAATTGAGACTGAAGCTGTTGCATTTGGGTAGCAAGTTTAGTGGCCTGTTCACTCAATGGGGAAACAACATTAATAACTGGTTCAGAGTGATTTACACTTTCAAACCGTGATAAAACAGGTGCAGATGACACAGTTGGAGAAGTGTAAGTTGCTGTTTGTGCTTGTACTAAATGTTGTCTATGTTGCACATAAAAATTAGCTTTATCAACGCTTTTAATAATTTGTAAAACCTCCTCAACTGTTTGTGGATTTAATGGGAGCAAAGCTTGCACATACTGAGGTTTCAATCCTTTCACTAAGTTTTTTACCTGCTCCATTTGTGTCATTGCAGCGTTAACTTGGACACACAAGGATAATACATCATAAATGTAATCTAATACAGGTTCATTTTCTAACTGTACCCTCTGCCTAAGTTTAATTTCCAACAATTCATCTTGATTGGACATTTGAAAAGCTGCCAAAAACTGTTGAGTTAGAAAATGCCAATCATGCTCAGGGTGTCTATGGCAAAAAGTTCGGTACCACAGTGCTGCTGTGTCTCGCAAGTAACATGGGAAAAACTTCAACTTTTGTACATCTGACCAACCATTTGCTGTAGAAACTAAGTTAAATTTTCCAAAAATTCTGAAGGAGATATCAGTGCTATCCTGTCAAAACAGGGTGGATCAATAAAAGGCCGAGAAACTTGCATTGTCTGAGTCTGATTAACATTAGGTGCCATGGATACTTCTAAATTACTAGGTACATGTGCACTTTGATTAGCTAAAGCAGAAGTCGAAGCTATTACATCATGTGAATCCATTGTAACTGGCACATTGGATGATTGGCGCGTTTTCTTAGGCATTTTGTCTTACTTTTAAGTAACACTGGACACCAGAATAAAATAAGCAGAATTACCAACTGGAATGAACACAAAAATGAAGTGCATACTTCACAGAAACACCAAAAAAGAAACTATTTACTTTGAATTTTACTGCCAAAACTCACACAGCGTCCCTTGAAAATCAACACGTGACCACGTGGTGTCCATTATCAATTTCCATGTAGTTATAAAAAAAAATTTTAGCACAATATTATGAAATAAGTTTACTATTGAAGAAATCAAATAAAAAACAGACCAAAAGTTAAAGGATTACGAGACGATGACCAGATTAGAATTTCTAACTAATTGAACACCACGCGGTCGGCCATGTTTCCTCCATCTTTCACCACCGTATACATTCAATTTTTTTTCATAAAAACCGGACTAAAGCAAGGAGAAAAAAAAATTTTGAGATCTTACCCGCGTCTCCACCAATATGTCACACCCTACATTAGAATAGATTTAATATTTATTAGCTTTGGGGGGAATCCGTAGCGGTAGAGCTAAACTATCTCAACAAACACTAGTTACACCACGCGGTAGGGTGGACATGTTATTTTACTGATAACTAGCTTACCTGCATGGTGGTGAAAGGTGGAAGGTCCAGCGAAGGAAAACTCACAAATGCATTTTAAAAAGAGGTTTAATAATCCCAGACAACTTATATTCAATGAGGTTTGTGTTCCGGAGGGTTGCTACAAACACATCCTCTCACGCTGGTGGCGGCCGGTCGTCTCCGGAAGAGGAAGCCAACCCCCTCTCCAGCGCAACCAACGAACAAAGATCAGCCAGTTGCGCCAGGTCTGACAACCCATACAGGGTTGCCACAATAGTTTCATGGTAAGAATGAGCCTTCCTAAGCAGTTAATGATAGCCCGGATTTTGTAAACAAGCGCCGGCAGGCCTGGGTGAGAGGCAAGCGGTCCAACCGCTCATTTATTAAGGATCTACGTGTTTACATTGGTGTAGGAGTGTACCTATGCTTGAATTCCTGACGAAACTTAAAATCGCTATGGTTTGTATTTAAAAGCACGTGCTCTTGTTTTCATCAAATGCAAGTTCGATTTCGTTCTCATTAGCGGTTTCCATCTTTGGCTTGGAATCCCAAATACATCCTATAAATATTCTGTAAAATTTGTACTGTATTGTAGGATATTTTAGTTTGATTGCCGTATCGCATCTCTCACGAACATTCTCTCGTCCTTTAAAATATCGCTTCATGATCGGAAATGTATCTGATTTTAATCTTTCTGAAGCAGGATAACCCAAAAATTAAGTAAAATATACTGTAGATAATTAAATATATAAAATAGATTTTCAAACTTTACAGTTCTCGCGCAAAGAGTTCTGCCCACAAATACTGTCCATACATTAGTACAGATTGTAACATGTCTTATTTATAAGTTGGCACTACTGTAAAGAAAACAAAAAACCACACATCCGTGAAAGGGATATGTCAATTACACTAACCCTTAAGAAGGAATTCACTAATAAGTTCCTTTTTAAAATAAGATGATTGTGCTTGGGATATCTTAATAAAATAAATTGAAATATAGTAACATACTTTCTCGTGTAACACCGTCACCATAACACTTCAGCATAAACAACACAGAACGAATGTTCCAAGTTCGATAGTGTTGCATGAATGTGGCATGTAGCCTATTAAATTTTTTTGGAACTATGCTAATTAAACAATCATATTTGCGCAGTCTTTGTGCTGAATTTTCGTCCTATGGGAGTTCTTTTATGTAATAAATCTAGGGCGTGGGACTGTCGCTTTTAAGCAGAGTTAAAAACCTTGACCTAGGCCAGGTGTGAACCCGCAACTTAGGGAACACTAAGCCAGCAAATATGTCCATAAATATGAAGTTTACCATACCGCTATTTCTCGATGCTGATTTTTAAGCTCAGACACTCAATACCATGATGGATCTTTTAGGTTTAAAAATCCTTAGCATGGCTTCTTTTGGAAGGAAAGTAAAGACGATGATCGAATAAACATTTAGCAGTCTTTCGCACCTAATATAGAATGGGGCATTGAGAACCATAGTAATTAAAAAGCATCGGAAAAATAAAATGTTTCTTTTAATTCCTCACACCATCTCAATAACATTTTTGTCAAAATCAATTAGAACCATTTCCGAGAAAATAAACAATAAGGATATTTACCCCTCTCTCTCCACCTTTTCTGAAACTTCCTTTCCATTTCTTTTCTGGTTCAGTAGACATCAAAACACATAGAACTCTATTTCCAAATGTAATGCAGTAATACTTAATCTAGAATCTCGGGTAGTGAAAGCAAAAATGTGAATTAAAGTGTAAAGGATTTAAAATCATTGTAGTTTTGTAGCAGAATGATCTTTGGGTTTCAATTGGAGCAACATGTGAAGCGAGAATAACGACCTATAATATCAATATAATTTTTAGTCAAACTAATACTCAATGCTTCACATATTGCTAGTATTTACCTAGAATGCATTTTGTTAGGATATTCCTAACATCATCAGCTGTTGTGGACTAATGGATGTTGGTTTGGTAAACTCCTTGGAAGTGATAGGTGCATCTCTGTCAGTACCTTGATGAACTTGAAGTTTGGGTTTTCTTGAAACGTAGTGTCCAAATTAAACAATTTTCTTTCATATTTCTTTACGAAGATTTTTTTTCCCACGTGGTTAATGCAGCTGGACCTTGGACACTTTTTAATAAGTGGATTTATCGTTCTATATCATGATTCTCCTTCCAAAATTGGTACGCTACCGCTCAATTATCTATTTCTTTGTTCCTAAAATGCTCTTTAGGCCTAATGTTCAAGTGCCTTTTTGTTTTTCCAATTTAAAAGTTGTCACAGCCTTTTCAGTTTATTCGGTACATACCTGATTTTTTGTCTGTGGGTATCTCCTTTGTACTATGTGATTTCAAAAGCTGCTGTACACTAAATTTGTTCTGTGGGGCCAAAGTAATATTGTGCTCTTTGAAGACTTTTTGGAGAGGGTGTGTAGCTCTGGGATGATATGTAAATTTTCTGTATGAAGTTTCATTGCTGATTGGGAAAAGAGAATTTATTAAATTCAAAAGACAACAAAGATGCAAACAAGTACCTACTCTTTCCCCAATCAGCAATGAAACTTCATACAGAGTATTTACATATCATCCCAGAGCTACACACCTTTTCCAAAATGTCTTCAAAGAGCACAATATTTTTTTTAGCCCAAGCGCCGTGTTGTCCACCACTAATCTCACTTTGTGGTCGCCTGGGATCTAATCCGGGCTGCATTGGTGAGAGCCAAGTGGTCTAACCACTGAGCCACGGCGCGGCCCCGCCATTTCAAAGCAAGGTCTGAAAAAATTAATATAAACAACTGTCACGACTACCCATAAATGAATGTGCTATCATCAGTCATCCTGAGAAGCAGGTTTGAAGCAAAAGATCCTCCTCTTTATTTCATTATAAGAATTAACGTGCATTTTAGATAAATTAACTCTGTTAAGGAAATAGAAATCTGACAATTCTCTTCGAACATACTGTGACTTTGTGGGTTCGTGAAATGAAAGGTCCAATTGCACCGCTAAAAAATGTTCTTTATTTCCACCGACTTACAGTTAAACACTTGCCAATTACACAGTATTACGTAATGCACACAATTACGATTCACCAGTTCGTCCGTTACAATTTCACTTGCACTCGTAATTACGCACATTCCTCCGACGCAATCACACAGTCTTCTCGTCGTACACTAGCACTGCATTCTTACACCAAGAACTGACTGACTCCTCTTGCCCGACGTGCTGCTTATATAGGGCCAGCGGGTCGATCTGGAAGGTTCTAGATTAGATGAAATATCCCGGAAGTTCGAAAACACAGGTGGAACAGAAAGAGCCGGCGCAGTGATGTTTTTTTCTCTCAGCCACCTCCTAACACCACTATAAGACAAACGAGGGGGGGGGGCGTGGTTAACACGGACCTCCGCTGCTAACCCGCTCACAGCTGGTTCTATACGGTATTCCAACGATCGGGTGACACTGCTCCCACCTCAAAGCTGGTCGTCCCGAACAGCACCATCGTAGCGTGCCAGGCGATCCAGGTGTACCACCAACATTTTCCCTCGGGGAACCTTCTGGATGCGGTAGACTACGTCGTTAATCCTCTTCACCACCCGGTACGGTCCTTGTCATGGCTGCTGGAGCTTCGGGCAGCGTCCCTTGGTCCGGGTAGGTTGGTACAACCAGACCAGGTCACCTTGCTGGAACCCTTGGCTGTTGGCTTGCCTGTCATACCTGGTCTTCATGCGGTCGCTCACCTTCTGGATGTTCTGGCGAGCCATCTCGTGCATGTCGTGGAGAGAGTCCACCAAGTACTCCACATACTCGGTCGCTGGCTGTTTCGCTTCCGAAAGGGCTTCCAAAAGCCAGGTCACAAGGGAGGCGTAACTCTCGGCCGAGCATTAAGCTGGCTGGCGTCATCCCAGTTGTGTGGTGTGTAGACGAGCGATAGGCCGGCAAGAACAGTGGCACCTTGACGTCCCAGTCTCGCTGTTGGCTGGCCACGGCCTTCCTCAGGTGTTCCTCTAAGGTCTTGATGTACCTTTCGACCATGCCATCCGATTGGGAATGTAAAGGCGTAGTGCGAGTCTTGTTCACCCCAAGCCTTTGTAATGCCTCCTTCATTAGGTTGGACTCAAAGTTGGTACCCTGGTCACTATGTAGCTCTAACGGCACCCCAAATCGACAGAACACTTGCTCCACGAGGCAGTCTGTGATTGTCTTTGCCTCTTGGTTTGGGATGGCATACACCTCAAGCAAGAAGGTGAAGTAGTCCACGACCACCATTAGGTACTTGTTGCATCGGTCGGAAACTGGGAACGGTCCAGCAATGTCAACGGCGATCCGTTCGAATGGCGCTCCGACGTTGTACTGCTGCATGCGACCCCGGCTCCTAGTCTGGGGGCCACGACTCGCCGCGCACACGTGACACTGACGGCACCATCTCTCAGCATCTGCTCGGAGTCTCAGCCAGTAGTAGCCCTGCCGTAGTTTGTCAATCGTTTGGTTCGCTCCCAGGTGTCCTCCCGAAGTACTGGCGCGCACTTCCTCCAGGACTTCCGGGACCTTACTCTGGCGAAGTACCAACTGCTCTCTCTGCGTCTTCCCATCGGGTGATTACCATACCCGGAACAGCACGCCCTCTCTGGTCTTCAACGAGTCCCATTGGGTCCAGTACGACTTGTAGGTGGCGCTCCTCGGTGCGATGTCCTCCCAGGTTGGTCCCACCCCTGCCTCCACTTCCCTCAAGAGTGGCCCCAAGTCTGCGTCCGCCAGCTGCTCCCTCCTCAGGCCTGCGCTATCCCGGCCTTCAGCAGGCACTGCCACAACTACTCGGACTGCTGCGGCACGCTTCTTTTCTTCCACTCTTGTGCACTGGCCGCACTCTTCTGGACAGGGTCTTCGGGACATGGCATCTGCGTTACCGTAGCTCTTCCCTCTACGATGATCCGAGGTGAAGTCGTACTCCTGCAGCCTCTGGACCCAACGTGCTGTCTGGGCTTCCAGGTTCTTAAAGCTCAATAGCCAGGTTAGGGCGGAATGGTCAGTCCTCAGGTGGAATGGCTGACCGTACAGGTACTTGTGGAAGTGCTCCAATGTCTTTACTACCGCCAGTAACTCCCGTCGGGTGACGCAGTAGTTCTTCTCTGCCTTGGATAGGTTCTTGCTGTAATAGGCTATCACCCGCTCATGGCCGTCCTGTATCTGCGATAGGACACCTCCAATGCAATGGTCGCTGGCGTCGGTGTCCAGAATGAAGGCGCCACCTGGTTGTGGGAAACCCAAAATTGGAGCACTGCACAGGGTCTCCTTTAGGTGCTGGAAAGCGTTTTCGGCGTCCTCTGTCCACACATAAGGCCGGTGTTCCTCCGTCAGGTGGGTGAGGGTTTTGCGATGTTGGAGAACCCCTTTATGAAGCGACGGTAATAACTGCGCAGCCACAGGAAACTATGCAACTCTTTCTTATCCTTTGGGCGAGGCCAATCTCTCACAGCTTTTGTCTTCTCCGGGTCTGTGGCCACTCCGGTTGCTGAGACTATGTGGCCTACGTAGTTCACTTCCTTGAGGAAGAGCTGGCATTTCTTCGCCTTCAGATTCAAGTTGGTTGCCTGCAGTCTCCTTAGCAACTTACTCAGATTCTCTAGGTGATCATCAAAAGACTTTCCGGCGATAATGATGTCGTCCAGGTATAGCAGGCAGGCATCGTAAGTCAGCCCTCTCATCACTGACTCCATGAGGCGCTGGAAGGTAGCTGGTGTGTTGCAGAGGCCAAAGGGCATATACGTGATGTGCCAGAGCCCTTGGCCCGTCGAGAATGCGGTCTTTTCCTTGTGTCTCAGGTCTTGAGCTACCTGCCAGTAGCCCGACTTCAGGTCCAGGGTCGAGAACCACTGTGCACCAGCTAGCGTATGCAGGGTGTCATCAATCCGGGGTAAGGGAAAACAGTCCTTCCGGGTGACAGCGTTCAGCTTTCTGTAGTCTACGCAGAAGCGCAGCTCGCCGTTCTTCTTCGTCACCAAGACTACAGGGGAACACCAAGGGCTGTCAGACTCTTCAATCACTCCCCTGGATCTCATGTCCTCCAGCATTTCACGTACCGCCCCTTGCTTCGCCAGCGGAACGCGTCTAGTTGGTTGCCGAGTAGGCCGGGCGTCCGCGGTGTCGATGCGGTGAAGCACTTTGTCCGTGCGGCCGTAGTCACTGTGCCCTTGGCTGAAGACGCGCTGATACCGTCTTAGCAGTTGTTGAACCTTCTCCAGCTGTTCTGTGGTCAGGTGGTCGGCCGCCCTCTCCATCAAGCCTTCTAGCCGGGGCCCCAGGTGTTGCTTCGGCGCCGGCTCCTATGTCTCGTCGAAAGCTGTTACGCTCACTACGGGCTCGCACATTCCCAACTCCGTCCCGGCCTGGACGTCGTGATCGGCGTCCGTAGGATTTAGCAGTCTCACGGGCACCACCTCTCGGCACGGCAGCAATTCCCTGGCTAAACACAGTCCGTTTACAGGCGTCTTCTGGTACAGCATCATATTCCTGGTTCTCTGGCCCTCCAGTCGCGCCGTTACCACCACCTCGCTCCTCGCGGGGACAACCACGTCTTCGTCCAAGATGACCCTGCAAATTCCAAGGCGCTCTTCGGGTTGACGGAGTATAATCTCTTCTCCGTTAAGCCGCAAAACCTTCTTGCCGACGTCGACCGTCGCCTCATGGCTCCCGAGGGCATCCAGTCCCAGAATCACCTCCTCAGCCACCTTCGCGATGAACACCCACAGACGCACGGCACTCCGTCCCAAGTTCAGCTCCAGCAGGGCCTCCTTCTCCACAGGCAAGGTGTCGCCCGATGCCGTGACAAGCTGGTATGGTCGGCTCGGCTTCCTTGTCGGCAAACTCTTCGCCACGTCAGGTCTGATGATGGTCACGGCCGCCCCGGTGTCTACCAGCACGCGGCACGGCTTTCCTCTTACCCAACCGTCAGCGATGAGGTAATTCATCCATACACCGGCTGACGGCGCGCATTGTCACTCGATGGGATGGTGGTGATGGCGCCGACGTGCCCCTCTCCACGCCGGCCCTTACTCGTTTTCCGGCTGCTCTTCCTGGTGTGGGCAGTCTCTCTGCTGGTGTCCGGGCTGTCCACACCCCCAACACAGGCCACTAGTTGTTCACCGGCGTCCCTCAGCTGGTCTTCTGTCTCCGGCGTAGCGGACACTCCTCGTTCTCGACGTCAGGATGGATGTTATTTTGGCCGCCTCCATCCTTAATGCCGCTGTCAGCGCCTCGTGAATGGTTTTATATTCGACGAGCATTAGGCGCTGACGAATCTCCGTGTTCCGTACCCCGTCGACAAAACTGTAGGCGGCTTCCCGGGATACGAACTCCAGTGGCAGGTCAACCAAGGCCTTGCTAGCCAGCTGTTCGATCGCTATGGCGAACTCCTGCAGCGTCTGCCCCGGCTGCTGCGACCTTGCCTTTAGCTGGCTGCGGTATGCTGCGGCTAAGGGGTGTTTCCCGAAGCGATTCCCCAGTGCCTCCCAGATGTCCCTGTGCACCGCCGTCGTCTGCACCGCGTTTAGGACTTCCGCGGCTCTTCCTGGAGGCTGGCTATTAACTGTGTGGCCTCCTCCGGTGACCATCTGTTGTGCTTGGTCACTGTGTCGAACTGGCGGCGGAAGACTTCAAATGTTTACGCGCCGACATATTTCGGAGGTTTGACGCGCGCCGATGTTGTGTCACGTCCCGGTGCGTCGGCCTTCAAATCCTTCAGTCTCCTGCCCACGACGTCCTCCACCACGGCGTTCAGGGACTTGACGCTCTTGTCGGCCTTTTCTTCCAGCTCATTAACGCGGCTCGCAAGGTTTTCGACGCGCTCGCCTAACTCTGTGACGTCCTCTTTTACGCCAGCCAACTGTTCTTCAAACTTTGCGGCGAGAGCCTCGTTCGCCGCCTTCATTTCCGTGGCCAGACTGCCGTTGGCTGCTCTCATTTCTGTGGTTAACTCGGCCTTCATTTCTTCCATTTTCTCGGTGATGTTGTCGTTAGACGTCTTCATTAGTTTTAGTTCCGCGGCCAGGTTGTTATTTGTAGTCTCCAGCTTCGCGGCCAGGCTGTTATTTGCCGCTTCCGTCTTCTCTGTTAATTCGGCCTTCATTTCCATCATCTTCTCCAACATTTTTTTCCAATGCCGCGTCCATGGTTGTAATGTTCGGTGATGTTATCTTCCCGCTTCCTGACACCAGTGTGACTTTGTGGGTTCGTGAAATGAAAAGTGCAATTGCACCACTAAAAAATGTTCTTTATTTCCACCGACTTACAGTTAAACCCTTGCCAATTACACAGTATTACGTAATGCACACAATTACGATTCACCAGTTCGTCCGTTACAATTTCACTTGCACTCGTAATTACGCACAATCCTCCGACGCACGCACACAGTCTTCTCGTCGTACACTAGCACTGCATTCTTACACCAAGAACTGACTGACTCCTCTTGCCCGACGTGCTGCTTATATAGGGCCAGCGGGTCGATCTGGAAGATTCTAGATTAGATGAAATATCCCGTAAGTTCGAGAACACAGGTGGAACAGAAAGAGATGGCGCAGTGATGTTTTCTTCTCCCAGCCAGCTCCTGTCACCACTATAAGACAAACGAGGGGGGGCGTAGTTAACACGGACCCCCTGCTCGCCCGCTCACTGCTGGTTCTATAGGATGTTCCAACGATCGCGTGACAATACTAAGATATATCATGTTAAATAACAAACTCAGTTTTACCGCACAACACTCTATACCACAGCAGCAGCAAATGAGATGTGATTAGTTCATGTGAGCATTAAGATATACAGTGCAAGCATAAAACAAGGATTAGGATGGGTGAAGCAGATGAAAGGAACGCTGAGAAAGCAGTAGTTGGTGGAATGAACTGTGAGGAAACGGGAGACTAATGTCTATTTCTTCACTTCAAATCCCACATGCAGTCTACTGAGATTGAGCTTGGGCTGCTTTCAACAGTCGAATCACTCAGCTCAGCACAGCCATCGATTACAGACTTAACGGTTTTGTTCATTACAAACTGAAATTGTTACTGGAACTAAGGTACTTAATTTCTTACTGATTGTATGAATTCTCTGTATAGAGACATGTGAAATAAACATTCCAGTGATACAGTAAAATCATATTAACCTGGACCAGTTTTGAAAAACAATAAAATACTGTATAGCATAGAAAATGACGGCTTGTTTTAGAGAAAATAATTTGCTATTCTCAATAGATACCTAATTCGAATTCTCTTGCCATCAGGCAAATTCATTGCACTCACCCCACCTGCTTGGGACCAGGTTGGAAGAGACACTTTGATAAAGTCGTGAAAAAAGTTGTGGCCTAGTGTGTGTGTGACTTGTTGGAAAAAATAAGTGTGAAGATTTTATAGACATTTTATAAATATTGATTGCTGTTCCAATGTTGATGAAGAACACACTGGTTGCAAGTTGACAGTGACGGAGGAAGGCAGTATTGTGTCATGCAGTGTTACTGAAAATGAAGAGTATTCACATATAGACAGTATGTTAGTGAACCAGCTGTGGTTATGACCCTCGTACAAGCTGTTGCAAACTTAGAGAAATTGATGCTTTATTTCGAGAGTCAAGCTGAAACATTGCTAAACGAATTTCTAAAGTTAAACTGAATGTGAGATCACACTGCTCGTAAAGCAATACACTAAACTGAGACAGCAAAAGCTCGCTGCCGTTTTACTACCAACTAGTTGGTAAGTAGTGTAAGATTTGAAGCTTTCACGGCAATGATTGAGTAGAACTTCTTGGGTTACCAGCCGTGCAATATTTATAAAATTGCTGAAGCTTTCGGCCATGTTTACTCTATGGCTTTCTTCACTTATATACCGCCCTGGACTGGATGCTCATCACTTCCTCAAGAAGGCCATAGAGTAAACATGGCCGAAAGCTTGAGCAACTTTATAAATATTGCACGGCTGGTAAGCTGAGAAGCTTTACTTAACTACAGTATAGCCATTGGATCTGCAGCTCTGATGTTTTGCGGCTGCAGGAGGTGGAGGGGAAACGTTAATTGTACCAACATACAGTAATTGAAAACATATCATCAAAATTATCTTTAGAAAGAAAATATGGGGCTATATTAGATTTAAAACATTGAAATCCAACTTCCAATTTCATTATCATGCAAGATATTCACTAGAACATCAGTGTATTTGAATATTTCCTTCACACCTTTCATGCACACTAACTGCATTTGTTGGTGGTATTGGGAGTCTACATCCGGTGTCGTGGTCAGGAAGTTAAAACTGTCTGCTAGCGCCAATCAGCATTGTCACTGCTAGGTGTGGTTTTCAAATCCAATACCGTGTTGCCAGGTTAATTTTGTTTGGATCACGTGGCTTTAGTTGCTTGTGCCGGTGAACTTCTTTGCTATTTTGTGCGTGTGTGAATTCCAAATATTAGTGCTCATAAAGTCCTATTATTATTGTCTATATCATAGTTCCCGTAGGGGAGGAGATCCGTCCCCTTCAGCCGTAGTGGTGCAAGCGCTGCGGACCCTTAGTACTTGTACCTCTGACGTTACTAGAGGAACTTCGGGCTGAACTGCCCAGCCCCTCCCGTCGGGGGTTGTTCGGATTGGGTTGGTCTCGAAGGGGCAGTGGTTCCCGATATCAATCAATCATTTAAGACTTTACTTCTTCTTACACACTTTCTATTTAATATGACCATAGACTCTTTTGAACATCGTCGGATTTCACTTAACGTTGGAAGCAGGATTCCTTAAAGTCTGTTTAAAAAGATGTAACTTTCGAAAAATTGAGAATGATAAACAAATATAAATCTTAAATGTTTGCATATATAAAGTAAAATGTATCACACATAAATTGTGTTTTATAACAAGATCTACTTTATATGTGTAGTAAGACTTTTTTATCTCTTACAGTTTACAGTCATGTAAAGTTATTCATAATGAAAAGGACTTCTGAGGACATTTCCTGCAAATTTAGCATATCCATTTCATTTGATATAAGCATATTTCAGTCATATACTACATCATTTAAATTATTAATTTTGACAAAATCAGTCACAAATGTCTCCATTTATTTAGTGTAGCACTATCATGGGGTTATATTTAAACTCTTAGTCTGTAAATGTTTTATAAGTTTGGTGTATTAACGATTTTCAAGTTTTTAATTTTTGCTGAAATATCGCTTTTTGTTTAGATTCAAGTGATCCTAAAATATATATGTATATATCTCCAGTACAAATAAATGAGTGCAGCTCCTCCTCTACCTACTATGTATGTTTGTGGTACAGAATAAAAAACAAAGAGAGCACTAAAATATGGTCAACAAACAGAAGTGGATAGAAACCTGCAATCGTAATTTACCTCATGTGTAATGAGTACGACTACAGCGCTCATGGTGGAAATCTGTTGAAACATAAAGTTCACGTAGCAAATTATAGATAACGCGAAAGTTGAAATTCCATCTTATGTATGAATATGTGTTAGTTATTAGGAACTATTTGAAAAATATAAGAATTAGGATACTTCTTTCTGATTTAAAGGTAATTCTAAATGTGAAAGTTAATAAACTGGAGTCCCTTTGCATATAAAAGTCCATAAAGAGAAGCAATAATTATTGTGTTTCGGAGCGAAAGCTCCGACAGCCATTTTATGTATAACTGATTCAACCAGTTTTATGTATGTATTCCTATCAATTCAGACTTCATATAATTTTGTGAACAACCATAGCTGTACAATGTGAGCATAGTTGCGATATAAAAGCAATTAGACATAACTCCCAAAGGAAATGTCTCTCCTGTACCATTTAGATCTATCATTTGTTCATCTCTTCCGTCTCCTGATGAGCTCAATGGTACAAAATTGTCAATATCCTCTAAACATAATGCGTTTAAAGAAAGTGGTAAATCAGGGTATTTTAATTTACTTTGTTTGTTTATTTATTTATTTTTTGTAATTTACGTCCTCCAACGTTAAGTCATATCGGACAGTTAGGAGTTTTAAGAAAATATGATCACATCATTGGAAATCATAAACAAAAGAAATAACAATGGGTTCAGTAGTTCTGGCACCAGAAATTCAGCAAATAAGTGATGTGAACCCGCATTATATTGATCAGTAAATGCAAAATAGCAGAAACATATACTAATAATAACACTAATAGCCAGAGATAAAGAAATAAATAAAGAAGAATTAAATGGCTAAAAAAAGTAAAGATTGTCTTAGATGCAGGCTAATATAATTTTTAAACACTTTTCTTTACTGTGCCTGAACACTTCTGAGCGGCTACCAGCCATAAAGGACGGATTATTGTTAACGAACAGATATAATGTATTATTTGTGTAATATATATTATAAGTTAAGAGACAACATTTAACTACGGATAAACATAATACTTTATCGAGATATTCTTTTATTTTTGAATGAAATAATTGTGAACGACAAATCTCAGACAACATACAATAAAGTGTTAAGCATTAAAACTAATAAAAGATACAAAGTTGTGTGTTATTCTCAGACACCGGGGCATTCCCTGTTGGTGAAATCTGATTGGTCCTTCCTAGCTACCGTAGAAAACAGAAAGATGGCGGTGAAGTCGACACAACATTATAAGTATAACATCAGATACACAACACCACATCAATATATTGTCACGAGACCGCGCGAATAGTGTACACAAAGAGCCGACAATTAACGATAAACAAGAGACGGATAGTTTATCACTTGCCGGTACCGATATAGTTACATCCTAGAACATTCTACTGACATGTTAGATAAGAGTCTGTAATTCATGAATGGGTGTATAAAAAGAAGCCATGCCTAGTGATGAGTCAGATGTGTAACAAGAGTGTTGTTGTAACGAGAGATGATCATTACGTTGTGTGACGTAATGTTGTTACGTGACAATTGATCAGTGTATTTCTGCGGAAATAAAGAACATTTTGGATTTATGAAAATTGTATTTTTAACTCCGCGAACTCAAAAAGTCACAATATTTACAACTCTTAGTACTTAACATTTTATATGATTTCTTCTTGAGCCACCCTCAGCTCCTGTTAGAACCTGATTTCTGCTAACTGTTTATGCTTTTATCTTTCTTTTTCTCACTGACGTACAGTAACACAGGTACAGCTGATTATTTTAAGCTCTTAACTTTGTTCCTTTACTATCCTTGTTTTTAGAATTCTTGGGTAGTTCTACATAAACACTGACAACTTCTCGTTTGAAGTTGCACATTTTGACTTCATTCACATCTATTTCTCACCCTGAACTATTCAAACTGACAACTTGTTCCAATATTTTATGGCATTTTCTATAATACTCCAATAGAATAGGAAAGAGAAGACGCAATCTCGCTCCCGTAGGGGAGGGGATCCGTCCCTTTCAGCTGCCGTAGTACGGGATCTGCGGACCCTTAGCACTCATGGTACCTTTGACGTTACTAGAAGAAAATTGGAGACCATCCCTAAGGGTGTTGTTCCGATTGGGTTGGTCTCGAGTGGGCAGTGGTTCCGATACCCGTGGGTGATGTGCTACGTCTCCGAACGGGGCTGAGGGAAACCATTAATATTCCCGGGTACTAGCCTGTAGAGTTAGTACAGTGTGTGCTAGATCGCCAGGCGGCCCTACCGAAGTCATATCGGTAGCCTTCATCTTTTGGTGTTTGCGCGCCTAAGTGGCGTATCCACTTCCATCCCGTCTTGTGTCCTAGGACCAGATGGAGGAGCTTGTTTGTAACCCAGGTCTTGTCCTATGGAAAGCCGCACGGAGGACGCCGGGCGCCCTTTGGGACAGCTGGGATACTCCCTGGTTGAAACAGGCCCGGGTCTTGACCCTCTGGGTCCCGGACTAATGGAAGTAGAACCTCTGCACTCAACTGGACATCAACTGGAGGCAACGTCTCATTAAGTGTTAGTAAGATTGATAGCAGCATATCTAAAACGGTTTACCTAGCATCAGTCCGGTGATGAAACTTATTTCACAATAAGAGACAATTATTTCGAAGACTAATTATATTTGCTATTGAGTATCAAATGTTTGTGGGGTTAGGTTCAAGTTAGTTACTTAACCGATGCCCAAGGTAATGGTTAGGTCTGACTCACAGGTAACATCCAACCTGAGATCACAATAGTGTCCAATTCTGGGATTTTCTCTATTAACAGTTCAGTATTATATTGTACTAAACATATACTACGTGACTAGGTATACAACATACAGTTTATAGTCTAAGGTAAAAACATTTACTCTTTTAACAAACACACTTATTCTACCATTAAAGATTAAAGTCCTGAATGAGAACCAGGCAGCTGTAAAAGTCCTTAAAAGGCGAATTTTCATTGACACTATGACTGGCTAGTTGACAGAGGAATGATCTCCCAAAACGTGGGTTATTATTCTCTTCAGAAGGTGTTGATAGCTTTAGCATGCCATAAGTGTACTACACATTGTTGTGATATAAATTCCTATTAAACAAACGACATTATTAATTATCACAAATGAAATGCTGGTCTTCAAAATAGCTGCTCACATTGACTATTTAGTTGACCTTTGACATATTTTTGGAGTTCACTAATACTCATGGAAATGATCTGACATTAGACATCAGAAATCCTCTTTTACTTGTATTTAAAAGTATAATTGTAAACATCTATTTGTATGTAGCACCGAACATTGACATAAATTTTAAGATTTGATTTATGTGACGTATCCCTGAGCTCATTAATACTTATTTCAGTATATCATATTATAGTCAAGTTTTATACTGTTCCTGACTACGTGTGTCTAAGTTTAAAATATTGTTAATATTCTCCGTGCTCCTGTATCATATCTTACAGTCAATTGTTCTCCTTTCCACAACTCTCTTTAGTTTTGAGTATTTACGTAAGAGAGCTACAATTCTTTGAAGCAGTATTTCCTGATTCAGAATATAAAGGAATACTATGTCACGGTATCATGCATAAAAGTTTCGGACAAATAATAAAACAGTCGGCGGATATAGTTTCATGGTAATAATGAGCCTTGCTAAGCAGATAATGATAGCGCGGATTTTGTAAACAAGCGCCGGCAGGCAGAGATAACTGAGGTAATGTAGTTGCCGGCATAGATTAAGTTACGCTTCTAGAATTTGAGAGAATATTTGGTTTATTTATTCTTCCGGAAATAATTGAAAACCCTCAAAGTTAAGTCATATCGAACGATGAATGAAATTATGTTCAAAAGAGTTCACGATCCATAGAGCAAAGAGTTACCAGACATTCATCTTTCAGGATAAGCGAAAACCGGCAACGTTAAGTCATATCGGAGGATGAATGAAATGATGTTCAAATGAGTACGGGGTCAATAGAACTTTGAGTTACCAGACATTCATTTTTCATAATAAGGAAAAACCTCCAAAGTTAAGTCATATGGGACGATGAATGAAATGATGTTCAAATGAGCCCAGGGTCCATAGAGCTTAGAGTAACCAGACATTCACATTTCAGGATAAGAGGAAACCTCCAACGTTAAGTCGTACCGGACGATGAATGAAGTGATGTTCAAATCAGGCCAGGGTACATAGAGCTTAGAGTTACCATACAGTGACAATCGATGTTATAAGCTTCCGCAAATAAATGTAGTGTTTAAAGTACACTTTTACTACATATGGCACCGCAGGCGGTGACACTGATGGTACATGAAATAAAGATGGGGCACCAGTGGAACGAGATGGCGGGGGAAAACTGAGATCCCGGAGAAAACTCCCCCTGCGCCGTGTTGTCCATCACCATTCTTACATGCGGTAGCCTGGGTGAGAGGCAAGCGGTCCAACCGCTCATTTATTAAGGAACTACGTGTTTACATTGGTGTAGGAGTGTACCTATGCTTGAATTCCTGACGAAAGTTAAAATCGGGATGGTTTGTATTTAAAAGCACGTGCTCTTGTTTTAATCAAATGCAAGTTCGATTTCGTTCTCATTAGCGGTTTCTATCTTTGTGCTGGAATCCCAAATACATCCTACAAATATTCTGTAAAATTTGTACTGTATTGTAGGACATTTTAGTTTGATTGCCGTATCGCATCTCTCACGAACATTCTCTCGTCCGTTAAAATATCGCTTCATGATCGGAAATGTACCTGATCTTAATCTTACTGAAGCACGATAACCCAAAAATTAAGTAAAATATACTGTAGATAATTAAATACGAGATAAAATACATTTTCAAACTTTACAGTTCTCGCGCAAAGAGTTCTGCCCACAAATACTGTCCATACATTAGTACAGATAGGTGCATGTCTTATTTATAAGTTGGCACTACTGTAAAGAAAACAAAAAACCACACATCCTTGAACGGGATATGTCAATTACACTAACCCAGGGCTTGTTAACTCAGATAGGAAACCAGGAGACACATTAAGGTTCGCGAAACTCCCGGGGCTAAAGGTACATTTTGAGCGCTGCGTGCGCCGGATTCAAATCACCAATATAATTATTTTGGCTGCCGTGTTGCATACTAATATATAAAATAACTTCTGCTTAGTTCAAAATATAATAGTTATTGTATTATTTTACTACTTATGGAGTTATTTTCGTAATATTATTGGCCTATTATCGACCTAATTTGAGCTCAATGTACGATATGAATAAGACACTACATTGGCTAACCTGTAAATATTTGAATTAAAGCTTTAACGGCAAGGAGGCCAAGCCAAATTGAGTTCTGAATACAATTTTCATCGATTTGTGAAATTATAAAAATTTGAAAGAACTACGAGAACGTATGGGCAGCAGGAAGAACGAGAATAGATTTTCACAAAGACCTATTGGCAAGTAAGATTTAGCATGTAGCTAATTACCGAGAATAAATATCACATAACCTGAAATGTGCCTTAATACATATTCATGCATAGTTAAATTCTCTATATTAATGTAGCACTTAATATTTGAAAAAGTGTGTTTTTTTACATACAAAAGCATTAGTTTCATTAACCTTGTTACTTTATTACTGCAATTATCGGATTTTCTGTTTTTTGTCTTTCAGGGGTTATCCATCATCTCAGGCTACCAGGAACACGATGGCAGAAATCAGAGTGCAGGATTATTGGATATTGTGTATATTTCTTGTTTTGGTGATGTGTGGTGATCTCCAGAAACTTGAGTAATGTAGCACAAAGCATTCTTTCCCACGTATACAGCAATTTAATGTGGCATATCAAATATTTCTGAAAGTTTGAGTTTCATTTCATATCAGTGGAAAGTTTAAAAAAAAAAACTTTGAGGAATACTGTGGCCAACAAGGAAAAGTGAAGTTATTTTAGACAGTTGATTGGGTGTATTAACTTTTGTGTTTGTACTTGTAGTTTTAAGTTTAAAATATATAAGTCATATATAAGTCCATGTAAGGTATGTAATATCCAGTTTAAATTACTGAAAAAATAGCTGTGAATTTTCAGATATACCAAAATTAGCATCATCTGTGTTTACGTATAATCTAGGTGGCTTAAATTAAAATATTTGGGCGAGATGCTTGATATGAATTTTGTAAACTTTTTCTTTAAATTGCAATGATAAGTATTTTGAAGAATTAAGTTCTCTTAACCTTACTCATCAGTGTATATCTACATCATTGATCAAGAATGTCACAGCTTTTAACAGCAATTAAAAGTATTATCTGAGATACCATAAACCTAATTTGTTCTACATTGTTTAATGCAGTAGTCACTATGCAATATTATTGTACAAACTACACTAAATTATTTACCTGAATAACCATCTTAGAAGAGATCTGATGGGATTAGAATTGATTTGAAAAAGCCTTACAAGTTTTTAGGTGTAATTGTGCATTGCAAGGAATGATTAAAATGTCATTGTGTCATCATCACTACATACCACTTATAATTTTATTTCTATTATTCCAGTTATTCTTAGAACATGCACAATGTCAGCTAGCTAGGACCTAAAGACAGTGTGGCTTGATCTCAAATTAGTAAAGCTCACAATAAATAATAGGTTATAAATCCTCTTACTTGTTAACACACACACTCACACACACACACACACACACACACACACACACACACACACACACACACACACACACACACACACACACACACACACACACACAAATGGGTTCAGAAGAATAACAAGTTAAAGTGATATATGCACAGTATTTATGTATTCTGTGGTACATCTGATCTCAACATTTTATGAGTAATATTGGCACACAATTTCTGTAATGCTAACCATTTAAAGGGTGATATAACGTTACTAGCATGACCCACAGAAATGTTACATGTGACATGAAACTACACTGTTATACATCCTCTCATTGTTCTAATTTGGAATGAAAATCTCAATCTTTGGCATGGGAAAAAGATGTTTAACCTAATATATGAGCCATTCGTTACATGCAGTGATGCGAAGCCACATTATAATTTTGAAAAGTAAATAAAACTGCACATTATTTTGCTATATAATGCACTTCTTGTTTCTTTGTAGTGAACACATAAGGGAATTATGGACTGTCAAAAGAAATAATGGTTAGTTGTGTGAGCAAATAAATTACATTACTAAATTATTTTCTATTAACTACTCAAACCCACAGTTCCATCACTTTCACTTCTAAACTAAAACTACGACAGCATTAATATTTCATAGTGTAATCTTTCATTGAGTTATTTATTTGACACACATTCAGTTGTATGTCATGGACTGAGAGTTTTACACTATGCAGAAGGCTCCATTTGCCATCTTAGTCATAAAGTACATTGCTTAAGGTCTTATCAAGTTAAAGCAAGCCATTTACCAAACAATTGCTCTGCACATTAAGCAAATTATACTTCACAGTCAGATAAATACATGAAATAATCTCTTATTGGAGGATACACTGTGCATTGAATTTTATTTTTAAAACTGCACATTTTCTTCTTCAGCATTCATTACTGTGCATATGCATGCCATTGTATCATTTAAAAATTCAACGCTGTAATATTCTTGTGTTGTGAAGACAGAGTTAAGCTTAGGAAAATTTTAGCTGAAGGATACAGCTTTAATGTAATTATTATTTTTCATAATTTATTCTGCACTTATGAATGTTAATTCAACCAAAGTGATTAGAAGTATATAAAATAGTGCCATTTATGAAATTTATGTCACCAGTTGCTAATACTGACTGACCTTATTAATCTTATATGATGCAATCACAAATTTCAGGGTTTTTCTCTGAATATACTTTAGTATACTTGTGCTGAAAATAATGTATGTACTATTGAGCTTTTAAAATTCTTATTACATATAACCATTAACAAAGCTGCTTTGTTGTCATTTTAAAGAAATAGTGCTATTTTTTGTACATAGTTGTTGGTATCATTTCAAATTTATATACATATTTCTTTAGGGTGTTTTTTCTCACTGTTATTCCAAGGAATTTTTCAACATTCTGTGTACAAAGAAATTGCATTACATATAACATTATGGTATCCTTACCTGTTTTCCTGTATATACAGAATCATTATTTTAGTGTTAAGTTATCTTTATTTTAAGTATTACACTTAGAAGCTTGAGGACAAGGGGGTACAGATGTCTTGTATAATCTCAACAGCATCTTAATTAATCATACTCTCTCGTTTTTAAAACTTTAATTGTTTTTAAAGACAAAATTATCAATTTGCAACAGCAATAAAGATATAATGCTTTGTGGAAGTCAATTATTCATATTTAACAGGAAAAGTTCAAGTGGATTCTTGACATTTTTTTCACAAATTAGACAACTTCTTTTGAAGTCACTGATGAATAGTTTACCGCATATTTCCTCAGCGTATTTGACGCGTATTATCCTAATATGAAATAGTTGATATTTGCCGTAAACTATACATGTGTGACGAGAAGTGATTCTGAAAGAAGTTGGATTCTATCAGTCAGTGCAAACGGGAGCCGAAGGGAAGGGGAAGCGAATGCACTATACTTCGGTCGCAATAGAAGCTTACTACATTACCGGCCTCACTGGCTGTAGTTTCCAAGGTCGCCGGGGTCTAAAGGTTCAGGAAAGAGCGCCCTATGCGTCTTCAGCTTTTTACACGGAGCTGAGAATCTGGTATTAATCTGTGCTTCCGGCACTCCAGCGCCAATGGGCCGCTCTGTGGACAGCGCGCCCTTCACCTTTACTCGGAAGCTTCGGTTTCCGAGGAAACCGGCTACCAAGGAAATTCATAGAGGGAGGATCTGATGCTCTAGGAGCTTGTAAATGAGCCCCTAGTGCCTGGTTGTGGCGAATGCCTTCTCCACGTCGAGCAGCACTGCTACCGTTTTAGACCTATCCTAGAATCCCAGGGAGGCCTTCTCGGCAACCCGCAGGAGCTGCTCGGTCGTGGAGTGGTCAGAACGGAAGCCAAGCTGGTGTATGACACGCCGTGGGGTCGTTGAAGGGTTGTCCTCCTCCGTGGAGGAGGGTCCTCCGACTCTTGCCATACCGGGACTAGGTCCCTTACTGGCATGGTGGTGGGCATTTAATAAGGGATGATGGTATGATTTTGCCGATTTAATTGAGATTAGTATAAAAGTAAGGATATATCATTTATGGGAAAGAGACTTGAGGTTATTGAGGTCCAAGGACAAGTCTGGGAGATTTATATGTCTCCCCGGGGTCAAGGTCGTATTCCTCGAGACCAGGGATAAGATTATTGAAACGAGAAGGTAATTTGGAATAGAAGGCATGGGATAGATTCAAGATGTAGTCAAAAAGTTTTGGGAAGGATAGATCAGAATGGATATTTTCATTTGAAAAGTACCAATCGGGAGCAACTGCTGACAAAAGGTAACGATTTTGGAGAATTTGAAGTTTGGAGAGATGGGACTTGGCCTCTGCACTCCAGACTTGGCAGGCGTAAGTGATTGCAGGCCTGAGTACCTGCTTACACAGCAAAAGTTTTGTAGCTAAGCGTCATAGCAGACTTTTTGTTGTATAGGGGATAGAGCTTGGCCATCCTTCTATTTATTCTGTTTCCCACGGTTGTAATATGCTCCTTCCACGTTAGATGCATGTCCAAAACTACCCCTAGGTAGCTGGCATGCGTGGACCAAGGAATGTCTGCTCCTGCTAGATGCAGATTTGGAACATCTTGGAGGGGTCTTCTAGTGAAGGTGACGGCTTGGGTTTTGGTAGCGTTTAGTTTCAACCGCCAGGTAGCGAACCAGACATGTAGTATATTTGCGAGGATTTGAGCTCGCTGCACTGCATAGTCGTGGCGCTTTGCTGCTACTGTGATGGCTGTATCATCAGCAAATAAATATAGGTTGCAGCCCCTTAAGGTTGGAAGGGGGTTTATGTAAGTGCGGAAGAGCAAACGACCAAGGACACTACCTTGAGGTACCACCGCATTTATGACGTAACGATGAGAGAGGATACTGTCCTTTCATACAAAGAAGGTACGGTTTTTGAGATAATGGTTAAGTGTGTGTATGAGGCGACGGAGAAGTCCTTCATGCCACACTGTATCGATGGAGACCTCGAGGAAAAGGCTACAACAAATGACGGTTGTTTAAACCTTTAACCACATCATCCACCAATCGGTGTATGGAGGTCCAGAGGTAGTCCTAGTCGGGCGGGGCTTTCCCCATCAGGGTGTCTTATGCCGCAGTACCTAGCCGCTTTGCGGCTTAACCTGCGAAATGAGCTAGTAGATCCATGTTCTGCTGGGGTGTTTGAAATTATTGAATGTTTGAAATTTTTGAAGTGTTTGAAATGGGTTGCCCCTCTTGTCGTGGGCAGCTGCACTTAATCTTTCCCCCTTTTTGGGGGACACGATTTAGTTTTTTTGCTCCGTTTTGGGTACGGGTTTTGTAGGGCTTGGTCCTTCGGCGTAGAAGTTGGTCATAGAAACATCTGGGGTTTTCCTTGGGTTACCCAAGGGGTCCCAGGACGTCTCTCGGCAGTCTGAAGGACGGCAAGCGTCTTTGATCTCTCGGGTCATACCTTCCCAGGGGGTTCACTAAAGGGTTGGAGTGCATTTGGATTTTGTCGTACATTGATCGTGTCCTCTCGCGAATGACATCGACAATGTACGGTATCTGGGAGTGCTCATGCAGGCTATGAGCCGGAAATGTCCAGCCTGTATCGTAGATGATGCGGAGTGCCTTGTTCTGCAGCTTCTGGAGCCTGACGAAAGTGGTATTAGCCACTGTTCCCCAGATCTCACAGCCACACAGAATCATAGGCGGAATGATCGCCCGATACAGTTGGAGTTTGAGACGGATCGGCATGGTTGATCTGAAAATAGGGTATAGGCTCCGGAGTGTGACGAGCCCCGGCTGGACCTTGCCCTTGACTTGCGGAACGTAAGTTAACTTACGGTCCAGCGTCACCCCGAGATACTTCGCCGTTTGCACCCAAGGGATTCGACGGCGCCGTAAAACGAAGTTCTGCTGCAACCAGTTGGCTATGGTTTTCGCCAGGAGAATAGCAGAGCTCTTCTCCAGGTTAATTTCCATTCGCCATTTTGCGCTCCATTCGCCAATGGCCCGGAGCTGGGTTTGGATTTGCCGGAAGCTGTACCGTGTATTCTTATTGACTGCGAAGATCATGAGATCGTCCGCATACTGACAGGTTTGGGTGTTGTGGTGCGTTGGGATGTCGGCCATGTAAGCTATGAAGAGCGCCGGCGACAGCACGCTGCCTTCCGGTAATCCAGCGCCAATGGGCCGCTCGGTAGACAGCTTCCCCTCCATATTTACTCGGAAGCTTCGGTTTCCGAGGAAACCGGCCACCAACGAAATGTATGGACGGGGAATTTCATGCTCCAGGAGTTTGTAAATAAGTCCTTCATGCCAGGTATTGGCGAATGCCTTCTCCACGTCAAGCAGTACTGCTACCGTTTTAGACCTTTCCTGGAATCCCGGGGAGGCCTTCTCGGCAACCTGCAGTAGCTGCTCGGTCGTGGAGTGGCCAGAACGGAAGCAAACTGGTGTTCCGGGATTAGGCCCCTTTCCTCAAGATGAGGAAGGAGCCGGGAGAGGAGCAGTTTTTCGAATACCTTCGATAAAACTGGGAGAAGGCTGATTGAGGGGTAACTGGAAGGAAAAACCGGATTTTTCCCCGGCTTTAAAACGCACACCACGTGCGCCTCCTTCCAGATAGCTGGAAAGTGGCGCATGTATAGGCACGCATTATAAATCCGGGTTAAGTGAATCACGGCTCTTCGTGGAAGGTGTTTGAGCATTTCCGCTGTCACACGGTCCCGCCCAGGTGCTTTGTTGTTTCTTAGACAGTAAAGCGTGGTCGCTAACTCTCTAGGGGTAACGATGGGAATGTGGAACTCCTCGTGGTCAGGGGGCGGAGCTTCTAAGAAGTCCGCCACCACCTGTTCCACGAGATCAGCATGGTCATCGTCCATTGGCTCTACCCTGGGTTGGAATTGAGCCTCCAGATAATCTGCTAGTGCCTCTGCCTTTTCTTTCGACTCGTAGACGAGTCTACCTCTAGGGCTATGTAGGGGATGCTGGTGTACTCTTCTGTCTTTCCGCAGGCTACGGACTATTCGCCATGGTTTTCTCTCCTGGAGATTGGTTTGCCTTAACATGTTTTCCCAGGCCTCTTTGTGGTGTGCTCTTAGGAGTCGTCCTGCCAGGGATTTGAACCTCTGGTGTACTTCTCCTATCCTGGGATGGCGAAATCTCTGCCACAGCTTTCTTACGGCGTTTTTAGCCCATATAAGTTGTTTGATGGGTCCTGGGATATCTGTGGGGTTTAGCGTATCTATTGGAATGCGGTGTGTGTGAGCACGGACCGCATTGAGGATGGATGTGGAGAACTCCCTGGCTGCCGCCTCGAGTGACACCACAGAGTCAATTCGAGGGCGGGCTTCCACGGAGTTTTGGATGTCAAAAATGGCGGCATCCCAGTCGACTTCATCCACCCAGTCAGCCGTTGCCAGAGCTGCGACGGTAACGTCTGAATTGATCACAACTGGGTTGTGGTCAGAATCCAGAGCATTTACCGCCGTGAGGTCCAAATAAAATGGAATGTTCTTCCTGATTGCGAAGTCTATGACGTCCGCCCTGCCACGAGGCGGGAAGTGCGTTGGACCCTGCGGGCCATGCGCATGAAGGGTTGGGTCTCCGCTGATGAGGCGGTAGGCGCTCCTTCCCCTATCATTCTGGATGCGGATGTTCCATCCTGGGTGTTTGGCATTGAAGTCGCCAGCTATGCACACTCGGTGGTCTAGGTTGAGGAGTGCCCTGTAATCCGCTTCATAGAAGGGATGGTTGGGCGGTCATACACCGCCACAAGCACTAGGTCTGAACCGCCTGAGAGCCTGAGAGCCTTATAGCGGTCGCCTAAAAGTGTTGAAGCGGAGGGATGGTAATGGGAGTATGGTTGATGTGGTTTTTGATGAATATAGCTGTACCGCCGCCCCGCCGGCCGACTCTATCGGCTCGGTGGACGGCGTAACTTGGCAGGTTAAATTGTACACCAGCATGCAGGTGCGTTTCGCATACCATAAGGAGGTCAATCCCGTGGTCACTTACAAACTCCAAGATGCCCGGTCTCTGTTCCCGGACTCCGTTTGCGTTCCAGAACGCGGCTCTCAATGTTTGCTGAGTTTTTCTCAACGTCATTTACGAGCTGGAGTCAGGGAAGAGGAGCCGTGCAGTCTGTTGCATAATGCTGTGCTTTTGCAGAGCCGGGATGCGAGGTTCTGTCAGTTGCTCCCTGCAGCGCCTCAGTATGGGGAGGGAGCGATGAATTAGTTCTGCGAACCAGGCAGAAAGCTCATGGAACTCCGCCAAGTCCTCATCTGAGACGCCAGTGTCCCAAACCGGCGTAGCTGTCGTAGGGAGGGGTGCCTCTCTCTCATTGGCTGTTGCAGCCACTGTGGCTGGAGCTGGTAGAGGGGGGAGAGCAGTGGCAGCAGGGCCGCTCTGTCTCCCCACAGATTCTGGGGCGGATTGCCCGGCCGTTGCTGCAGCAGTTGCCGGCGGTTTCTCCCGCCGGGCTGGGGTGGCCTTCTTCTGGCGAGGAGGCCGCTGTGGCTTTGCTGCAGATGCAGCTGGTGTTTGTGTGGCGGTAGCTCCAGAGCTTTCTGACTGGGTCACTGCCGGAGTCTGGCCTGCCTCGGCCTGCTGCAGCACTTGTTCGTGCTTGCGCAGCGCCTGGGCAAAACTGACTCCAGGCCGAACTTTTGCTGGCTCCCTGGTTGTGTTTCTGCCCTGTCTTGCCTGCACTATACGCAGTCTAGCGGGACCGCCGCCGTAGATGCCTATGTGGGCTTCTCGGCAATTTGCACACTTTTTATCCTCTCTGGGGTTTGGGCATTCATTCACATGGTGTGGGCCTGCAAATTGTATGCAGGCTGTCTTCCTTTCGCACGCATGGCTTGAGTGGTGGAAGCCCAAGCATCTGTAGCATTGGGCTGGCCCCTCTCTGCCATGGTACGGTTCAATTTTGATTTTTGTATTATAGAGGTGGGACACCTCGTCGATTTTGGGAAGACCATCTCCCTCCTTCTCCACCATTACGAGGAATAGTGGCATGGGGTTCCTTACGGGCTCCTTGCCTTCCTCGCGGACTTGCCTGGTCAGCTGGACCACGGTACGCGGCGTAATGCCGTGTTCTTCCGCCAGGCCTACCTTAATATCCTCCGGGTCGGTGTCAGAGCCAAGACCTCGGACGACTCTGCGCACCAGGTTAGGTCGCTGCAGCGAGAACGTGTGGAATTCTATCCCCGATTCGCGCAGCACCTCCCTGGCGGCTTCATGGTCCTCCGGGGTCGTTGTCTTTATGATCACCCGATTTGGAAAACGGGTGGCCTGGAAGCTAGCCTGGAGCTTGGCCCTCACTTCCCTCATGACCTTTATGTGGTTGGGGAACGGGTCCGACAGAATTGGCGGAATTCTGGCCGCCTTTTGTGTGCGGGGGCTCCTGGCGTCCACGTGCACTGCAGGGATGCTGGGAGCAGCACCCTCCGGCTTCGAACCGGAGGGTCCTTTGCGCCTTCCCTGCACGGTGACAAATCCTTCGGCGTCTGTGTCGCTCTCCGGTAGGGGAGTTGAGACGCCCTGGAGGGGGATGACGGTATTGGAGCTCCCTGGTTTGGGGACCGGAGGGATCGGGACAGATATCCCTTGGTTATAAAGGCGGGAGACCTTCTTCTGCTTCTTTTGTGCCTGGGCCTTGGCCTTCACGAGTATTACCCGTGGGCCGGAAGAGGATGAGGGTGCAGAGGTTCTACAGCTGATTTCGTCAGGACTTACCTGGCGGATAGTACTTGGCATGTCTTTGTCAATTGCAGGTGCCATCCGGCTCCCCACAGAGGTTCGAACGCTGTTACACGCTTATATTGGGGCGGACCCCGGGTCCCAACCTAAGTCGGGACCCTTGGCTTTGACCTTGCGGGCCTGCAGTTACGTTTGTCTGTCTGTCGGTCCCAAGTACTGTCTTCCTCTGGACTCTGGCTCCGGAGTTGCTGCCGAGGGAATAGCTCGCCGCGCTAACCCTAGCAAGTCTGCTAGGAGAGGGTTGGCTGGGCTGCTGCTGCTTGCTAGTGCAGATGAAGGCACTGCCGGCCGTGTGAAGGCAGACGCTGCTGCGCGTGCAGATGAAGGCTGCTGCTCAGGCTATGCTGCGCAGGGAGAAGGCACTGCTTCGCCGGGCTGCTGCTCTCTTGTTGGGCGCAGTCGAACGCACGCGTTTTACAGTCCACGTGGTTACTGGCCTACAGTGCGGATTAATCGAAGATGCACCCGTTATACAGTCCAACTGCCTGCAGTCGACTTCCGATCTCGAGTCGAGGGTGTATGGAAAGCGAGACGCCTTTATATATACTACACATAAATGACTTCCTTTCCTGCAAACTAAGACTCTTTCGTTCTATACTCTCTTTATGTATATCTTATGTACCTTAGTTTACACAGAACAGAAAGCAACTACTAGAAAGTTATATACACAGTACACAATTAAAATTTGTTTAAAATTTTAGTGAGTAATTAGAAATGCTTTTTAGCTGTTGAAGATGTTGGTGGAAGAGACATCTATTGACCATCAGACACTTCATTACCATGCAATCAGTTTATGTCCTAGCGGGAAAACATTGAAATAACACATCTCGCATACGATGTATCACCAGGGCCAGCATTTTGATGTGGTCGCTTTTGGCTTTGATCCTCATTACTTACATTACGTTTGTCGTTCGTGATAGAGGTAAACCTAGGACTAAATATGTAAAATGATTTCGATAGTGGTATACTCCATGATCGCACATGCACAGTCTGCTAAGTTTGAGTCAATGTAGCGCACTCTCTCGGTACATAGTAAACCCACAAGATGGCCGCACCAGTAACAGTACTCCATGAAATAATGGCAGATGGCTTTGTAGCGGAAACATTTCCAGTAACTTTGGAGATGTTGATATAGTCAGCATTTCTACCACAAAGCCTTTCAACCGGCAATGAATGAATGAATGAATGAATGAACGAATGCATGAATGAATGAATGAACGAATGCATGAATGAGTGAATGAATGTGCCACTTCTCTAACATACCATACTACAAACCTACAGCACATTAAATTCGTCCGCTGGTTCGTAGTACTTGCTTGCTATTTAATTATAACAAGCAGTGGTATTGTATTCCACACAAAAATTCAATACCAATATTTCGCGAACCATAGCGCAGGTTACCCCTTGCATGTAACACTTTTGAACAGTGTTTACTTTCTCAAAAATAATACTTAACGCTTTCATTTAGCTACAGGTATTTAAGATTGTTCAATTTCAAATCTAAACTTTACAATAAATTTCTTGATAATGTCCTCAGAAATCCAGTTTATTATGAATGACTTTTAAATAAATGCTAAACCATAACTATTAAACAAAATCTGGTCGGACAAAAAATTTAAAACACATAAATTCGTTTGGAAATAACGATTTTCGAGATATTCACTGTTACTGTCTTACATTTTGGAAAATTTATTCCCTTTCCAATTAAACAAAAAGAACTACGACTTGCTATATCCTGGAAACACGAAGAGAACGGAATTTTAAATCCTTCATATAGCGAAGAGATCTAATACAATCTGACTAACGCTTAAGCTTACAGCATTCTCTTATTTTTCTTATTTGCCTAAAACGAAATCTTTAATAAACTAATTATACAAATTAAATCTCGATAATCACTCAGCAGACAGAAAAATAAACGTTTGTAAGGATCGTTTGTCATGTGAGTGCAGGAGATTGGGTTTGAATTTGTATTAACGACGTTTCTTATCAACGCCGCCGGTGTGACAGAATTTCGTCTCGTAGGGGTTCTTTCACGTGCCATACATATATTAACATGGAGCGGTTGCATTTTCACTCACTCAAAGGTCCTTGTTCTGGACTGGCTTTGCCAGGCCGGAGCCAAAACAGCTGAGCCAATGAGATTTTGGTGATTATTAAAATAGTTACAGAAAAATTTGTCCAAATGAGATAAATTGAAAATGTTAAACAAATACATTACACAGTTAATAAGCGATTTTTTAAAGCCCGCTTACTTTGTTAGGTTTCAAATTTCGCTGTCGTTCATAAGAGCTGTTGTACAGGTGTTTGTGCCGTGCGATCTTCCGACGAAGACCGCCACTACGTATTTCATACATTACTGTACAGATGGCAGCTCAAGGATGTAATTAGCTTACTGTTTTACAAATAGGTAGCAAGGATATGACACAAGATAAAGCTAATTGCAAGAAAATGATACGCCTAAACATAAATCATTATCATGACAGTCTTTCTAAGTATACGAACTAGGTATTTCGTTTTAGAACTGCACAGATGGCAGCACAGGGTCGTTATGGGTCTCCCATTTTAAAATCGAACTTATATATAAACAAGGTAAAGATCATTCATAGCAAATGATATGACTTTACTTAGATCAATTATATATAAAGCTCTATTATTAATATATAGATGTAAATGGGGTATTATGGACAAAATTTGCTAAAAGGGATGTTACACCTATCTAAAGGCACCATTCTTCTATTTCTTTGACAAGTTGCGAGCATTTATATTCTTTAAAACACTGTTTAACAATTTTTGTAAAGGGGTTATCAGCTGCGATCAATTCGATGTTCCCTAATATGATTGATGCTAATTTATATATGTTCATCACTACCAATCTGAATTATATGGTATATCCTCTGAGCAAAATTAGATGTAATAAGCTACAGAATGGGAACCATGGGAATACAAACTCTCACGGAATACTACGATAACGGCGTCCCTCATTGCGCGCCATGTGTTAATTCGTGCCACGTTTGATCACATACACGGGGCTTGTATGATTCCCAGAGCATAAAATGTTGTTAACAAAACATTGTATTTACTCCGATGCTTCTATTTATCGTTTCTTTTCTTTGTTATGTGTAATGGACTTTTAGGTGCTAAAATCATTCTGTCGACATAATCAGGAAAGATTATTTGCCAGCGATCAGTTTCTCATAAAAATATTAAGCAAATCCTGGCGTGGGCCAATTGCTGGAATGCAATGTTATTTTTAGTGACGCTCCATATGTCATTGAACAGAATAAATTAAAGTGGCTGACAAATCCGGTATAGTAACTTCATTCGTATTAGTCAACAAGATCATCACAAGCTTTAACACTGAAACGTTTAATATGAAATATTAATATACCCAGTAAGGACATGATTGCTAAATAAGCTCTCTTCGTCAGTTTTGGCATTAAAACACTAATCATGAGGGTAAAACACATTTTTTTGGATCTAAAAGATGTTAAACAAAGATGTAAGGTCGTATTAATGCACAGCTGATGGTAGAGCAATAGATTGCAAGTACTAAATTTAAAATATAGCATATTATTCGTCATTGAACACACGATTATGCAAACTGGTAATGCGTTATCGTGAAATAATATTTATTACATTAATAGGATACTTTCATTGCTAAGCCCATATTAACAGACAAGTTAAACAATGGCCAGAAACAAGTGTAAAAAATTATTTACAGTTGCTACATTTAACGCTTCAAATTGACTTTGTCTTTCCATGCTTGTCTGCTTTATCGATTGAATTGTAATGCCATCTTCCTAAGTAGATCAGAGGTAGGTATTTCAATCTGTTACTGTACAGATGGCAGCACAAAAATTCTACTCACAGATTTAACAGAGCCAAGTAGTGGCAACATAAATGCCCCGCTAGCATTCACGACATCACGGGTTCAGTCCCCGTCTACCGAGCAACTCTACTTCAGATTTACCGTTCTCACTTTGCCTTGTCCTACTTATATAACAAATAAATAAGTAAATAAAAATCTGAAAAAATCCTTCCATTTCATATAGCAGGTCTTTTATTCCAAATTTCATATTTAGTGTCTGAATTGCAGAAAAATTGTATTACATTAATTCTTCAGATTAATTAAGCTTTAACTAATTTATATGAAACAAAGCAAAACAAAATATAATAAAATAAAATAAAAAGCAGCCCTACTCCAATATCATATTTAAAAATAGGCAATAATGCAACGTAAAATACAGTAACTTAAAATATCCATTTTCTATCGAGCTCTCTAGATCAAAAAGTTTTCAATTATCAGTTCAATGTAAAATTACGATTTATTTTAAGGTATTTAAAAAATCTTTAAACATTTCCTTTTATAAATTCATTTCTTTTTAAGCATATTTATTACTTTTTATACTACTTATACGCAGAATAATAAGCACTGCGGAACGAATATCAGTAAATATCTTCAAAGAAACTTTCCTATTCATTTCTCACAAACCTTAAAAATATCATCTGGATTTATATATATATATATATATCAGTATTTCAAAAATTATTTAGAAACATTTCTGTCCCTATTAATTTTATGGCTACCAATTCATGAATTGCTGTTTTAATTAATTACTTCAAAAACTGTTGTCTTTGCTTGCCTCCGCTTACATTAAGTTAATAGCTTTAAAGTGAAATTTCTGTATAACGCAGTTGTCCTAAATTAAGGTCCGTTCGGTGAACAAAGGATTGCTGGCCTCACTTCAAACCAATAAATGGACAGAGCCACATCACCCACTGCTACCTCTGCTACCAAAAGCCGAACACTACTACAACCGGGAACGACACTTCCAGGCAATCAACACTCCTTCTCTGTCCTGAGAGAACACTTTTGTCTTGGAACAAGAGTCTACGCCATCTGTCGCAAACCACAGCTTCCACCAAATCTAGAAACTCACCTGAAAGACCAGAAGGGAAGGAATGCGAAACAAGTAAGTTCTAGAAACAGTATTAGTAGAACAGTAGTAGTTCGGGAAGCGAATATTGTCATATTGAATTGGTATTAACTTAATTTGCAATTCCTGTGCTTTTGGTTTCATAGTTAGATTAGCCTCAGGTGAATAGGAAATAATCTTACTAGAGAAGCTTTCTAATTTCCATTCGGAAATCGAACACACGACATCTCTTATAGCAAATAAGTACAGTATAAAGTCAGCGACTTCATTTTTCTATACTCTAGTTGTGGTAAACTCACGTACTTTGCTAGAAGGTTACTGGTAAACTTACCAAAATTTAAACAGACAGAAATGTAACCTTCGATTTAAAAGATCAGTGATTAAATTTGTAATAAGCTTTTGCTTTAAAACAGTTTGTACATTTCAAATTTACCGCTGATGGACTGATTGGTGTTTAGCAAAGGTGTGCGGGGTTCTCACCCATTGAATCGTTTGTGTGTTGCACACGATATTGTCTGTCAGAAGATGGCAGCATCATTCTCTTAAAAGTGAATGTAACTTCCTATCTCTATGTCATTGTTTATACTGATAAGGTTATCAGGTATAATTGTCGTACAGAGCTTGGGTTTAAAACTTGTCAATATTCGTCAATAGAGTCGTCATTAAGGACTGTCAACCCATATCGATGTTCTTGAACCTATCTCACAAAACGAACGTTTGGAGCGCTGTATGTGCTCAGTGTTGCACGTACTGCGTAACGCTGTCATTCAGCGCTGCCAACATAAGCAAACCTAGACCCTGTGTGATGAATAATAAACAATATTGTATTTTGTACCCAATGTGATATATTGTAACAGTTTATACCTATAAAGCCCTTTCCATGATATTAGTAGATTAGACTGGGTGGCATTTGACCTCATTGGTACCACATGAGTAAAACACTACAATTGGCCGAATTTATCATATTTGAGACGAAATTTAAAAGCTGATCACAAAGTCTGCCAAGTATGTAGAATAAAATCTCCCTATGTTCTTCCATGACGCCATAAATACACTGCATGTGCTCAGTACTGTTAGATGCACACGCTAGATGGCACTAGAGAGCTCGTGCGTTAAAGGCTAAAAGTTCTGTACACCGCTAGGTGTATTCTAAATAATTAAAAAACATATATTAAAGTAAACATGTGATATATTTCATCACGTCAGCCATATAAGGTACTCTCCATGAGTACTGGTACTGGGCTGGACCATATCTGAGTTTAATCAATGATTTAACCTACAATTGGGTAAACGCATTTTAGTTGTTTGGAAATTTCGAAGGTGGAAATGGTATTTCAACAATAGCAAATGCAAAACTCGCGTTGGGGACATATGAGCAATAGGAAAGAATTGAAATCATTGTCACAAATACCTGTTTACGAATAGGACCATATAGACGTAATAAATAGGTACAATAACGAAAATGATAACCTGACATAACCTGAAGTTTGCCTGCATTGCATATCCCTTTACCTTTTAAATTCTTTTGATTAGTCTAGAAGTAAGTGATGAAATGTGTGGTAAGGAAGTTGTGGAGCGAAACACCATTACTTTCCCGGTAGCTGTATTAACCTTAATACATAACTAGTTCTTCAATAATAAGGCGTCCTCCTCTTTATTTATATGATGACATCGCATCGAACTACCAAGATTAGATCTTTACATATACCTTTTACATCTACAACGCACATTATTATTTTAAAGTTATGTAAAATACTACTAAAAACTAAGACAAACTATTACATCTATAGCAGCTTCCAACAACGCGTCATCTGTAGTACGCTACGTGTATTTCCTGTTTACTGAGAATTCCACACAATGTCATTGAGGTCCCAGAATATACGCGGGAAATATGAACTGTAGGTTTTAACACAGTTTTCTTCTTTGAACTTTATTTTTAGTTTAAATTACAATTTTCTTTACACGTCATACATAGTAGATAGAGAAGTGCTAGCATTCTGTAAAAAATTCATTGTACAGGTTGTACCACAAATACCTATTTTGGGATCACCTATATCCAAAATAGTTATAATTAGTAAAATACAAATATGGAAACCCAAATTCCAAATTATGCTTATTCTATTTTATTACCTGACGGAGATCTTTATGGAATATTCAGGAACAAATCTGGAATTTAAAGGAATAACAAATAACAATAGCTGGACTTGTTACACTTATTCAAATATTAGAACACTTTTGTAGAAAATCACAAATTTTTTGCTTAGTCCATTCAGATTTTTGTGTACGATACAGCTCCAAATACTACCGCTCATATTCAGCACGTGTTTCACAGTAAAACGAAGCCCTACTTTTATAACTTTTGTAAACAATGCCTAATAACCAAGAAATATTGCCATATACATTGCAATTACAACCTGCGCGCCCTCTCTAACCTCCTATGTGTACTTGGTGTTTCATCAGATTTCCACTGTTTGTCGTTGCTGTCAGACACTTAGTAAACCCGAGAACATTTAAACTGTTGGTTTGTACCGGTTTTCCTCATTGCCATTTATTTTAGCGTTAAAATAATACTTCCTATATCACGAAAATATTTCTTAGATAGAGGAGGAATTGCATTCCTTCGAAGATCTGAATATCCAGATTTAATTGCATATAGAGGAATCACCGGAATCTGTAACATATGTAAGATTCAAAACTGGATATTCGGTTGAGTACAAAACTTGTATTTAGGATGAACATGGTCAAGGACGACACCTGAGTACTTTCAAGAAAATGTCACAATAGCAAACTAAACTTTACTTCAAATGTAGAACTAATGACTTTAATTAAGATGTTAAAATTTATTCATATTGTAATGACAAATAAAGTACATAAGCTGCATGTGTAGTGAATGTTCTGGGAGGTCCTTTTCATTCTGAAATAGTTCACATAACTGTAAAGTATTAGAAGTAGAGAAAATATACCACACATATAGATTCATTTTAAAAGATCTAACTGTAGTATCTTTAATCCTGTTAGTGCTTTTATAGCCAATCCTTGAGTTCAAGAATATAAATTTGATTACCTCGGAAAATAACCTCCATCCAAAATCCGAACAATCGCCAACATATTACGCGTCAACTGTTTGTTGAAGGAAGGTAAAAAAGGTTATACTAGCAGTAAACGTTTTTCACTTGGAGCACACATCTTGCCGCCACTGTCCTGAACTATAAATATATACAGTAGCTCTATACCCAGCTCGGGGTATCATTTGTAAACTCCTGAGCTCTTTAGCATCTAATGTCGGTTTTATATCACAACCAACTGTCTTTATGAGAAAATTAGAAAATGTATAAAAACAGTAGACATACACCTGCGATTGGACACTTGAAAGTCCGGAAACGACGCTTTCAGTCTCTATCCAGATCAGGGCTTAGGCCGCCACTGGCAGTAAAATAGGGCAAATGAGAGTAGAGGCTTGTTTAGGTGGTTGGTTTTGTAATGTTTAATTAAATTGTGTACTGAAACTGCAGTGTTTTCATGTGCCAAAAACAAGTCTGTCTTTTGTACCTTTCGCCAGGTACACATAGACCGCGTATATCAGAGTTGAAGTTATGGGAGAGGTTTTGGTAGAACGGGACTGAGAGGGTGTGGATGTAGTCTTTTAGGGTAGGAATATGTAGGTTACGATGTATTATATGGTTAGGGATGAACCATGGGGAATCCATGGTAATACGTAGTAATCGAGACTGTAGGTCTTAAAGTCGGTGTAGGTTGGTGTTAACTAATAAAAATTCAGAGAAAGCGAAACTTGTTACCCTTATATATGCTTTTGAATACATTCCTTGTAAGACACAATAATTATTGTCACCCGCAATGGATTTTGTATGCAATATAGCTACAAATTACTACTGCTTATATTTAGCATATGCTTTACGTGAACTACACACATTATTCTAAAGTTATGGAAAATGCTATTAATAACGAAGACAAAGTATAGCATCTCTAGCAGTTTCCAACTACGCGTCATCTGCAATACGCTAAGTGTACTTTCTGTTACCTGAGACTTCCACCATGTGTCACTGAGGTCGCAGAAACACGCGGGAATTTTGAACCGGTTTGTACACAATTTCCTTTTGATCTTTATTTTTTGTTTAAAATAACACTTTCTCTACACATCGTACATACTAGGTAGAGGAGATCTTGCATTCTATAAAGAAATCCATTGTACAGATTGTGTCACAAATACCTATTTTGAGATCCCTTGAATCCATAGAAAATGTTATATTCCCTAAAACAGATATCTGGTTAGTCGGTTAAGTAGCAAATCTGCATATAAGTTCAGCAAGTTTAAGAAGTTCCAGTGAATATTCTTCAACAACATTTCATAGTAAGACTAAACCTAAAGTAAAGACTAAACCGCTGCCTTGATAACAGCTCATTTGCAAACTTATGAGCTGCAACATAGCAAATGAATATCACAATTATGTTATCTTATTTTTTCTGTAATTTACGTTCTCCAGCGTTAGGTCACATCGGACGATGAATGAAATAGTTGAAATGATGCTCAAATGAATCCGGGATCCATGGAGCTTAGAGCTACCTTACATTCGTCTTTCAGAGTAAGGGTAAACCCCGGAAAAACTGACACAGGTAACTCACCCAAATCGAGATTCAAAATCGGGACCTCTTGAACGTGTGGCAGACACGTTGCCATCTACGCCTCCGTGGCGGGCTATGCTTATTCTATTTATAACTTGTAATAGTTATTCATAAAATTTTCAGAAAACATACAAAATAGAAATGAAAAGGTAATAATAATGGCGGCAGTTGGCGGCTGATTGAGGGTCATCACATACGCCATACGCGTATTTGTCCTAGACGGACTTAACCACTTAATGACTGGATATGTGTGGTTTTATAGGTTAGCGTGTTTAGTTTAGGTGGATAAAAGAAGAGAGGTAACCGTAGCTCCTCACCGGTTGCCGACTCGGCAATTTATTTAATTTTGAATAATTGTCAATCTAATTCTCATGTAGGTATAATTTTGAAGTTGTAATATCAACTTTATTGTTACCAGTTGTGGTGCATACCATGCGGGGAAGCCGTTAGAGCTTGAAGCGGCATTCTGTTGGTTGGTAGTTCACAAGCGACCTAACCAGGGTGCTCTAATTTTGGGGCAAACTCGCCTAGAATTTCGTGGCCCGGCGTCTAATGACATCTTACACATACTGGGGAGATGGGACTTCATGAAGGTATCTCACGGGAAAGCACCAGTATACAGAATAGATAGTTCTAAGACATCTATTCTGTACACGTTGAAGCCGTAGCAGCTTGGATCCTGCGGCCATGCCCAAGTTCTCGCACGCATAAAGCATTATAGGAAGAATCAAACCTGAAAAAGACACAGCTTTATAGTGGTGTCGGCATCCCTGACGGCATCATGGGGTATAACGAAGCCGAAGACTCCTATGCCCGATGTGTCAACTGCTGGATGTGACCCCCAAAATTTAAGCCCATGTCCAGCTTTACTCCCATATAGGTGTGAGATTTTGCCAACTCTATCCTTCGACCAGATTAATTAAAGGAGGGCAGATTGGCGGGAAAGCGGCGCTTGATGAAAAGTATGGCAGGAGCCGGGAGCCGAGCTGCAAATGTGCAGTGCAGACGGCAATTAGTCAGCGGTCTGTTTATCATGTGTATGGACTTTTAAAATGTATCGGGTTCAAGTTGAAAACTGCTAAACGTGTAGTGATTTCAAAGCGAATTCTTTTGTTTATTTATGTGTGCAGAAGCCACGTGATCGTATGGGTGTGTGTTACGTCATTCTGCTGAGACCAGAATTTTACAAGATCCTTTCTAGCGAAATAAAGAGCCATTCCAATTTCTGCAACCTGGACTTTTAATCTTACGAACCCACATAGTAACAGTATTTTACCGCGGCATCTATCCGGCACTGCAATACGCCATGAAACCTGGAACCAGACCTGAAAAAATGGCTACGAAGGCGAATATAGACGAAGTGTTCGACAGGAAAACGAGTGAGACGAGAAACCATAACTAAATTCTCACACCAACAGGAGTGGGTGGTCGACGAGAACAGAATGCGGGAACTCCTTAATGTGAATCTCGTGCGTTATCATTGAGCCATGTCGCTCGCAATAGTATAACAGGGAATGGTGTCTTCTTTCCAAAAGTATGAGTAAATCTGCGTGAATAGTTTAAAGGCAATGGTATGGACAGAGCAGTTGCTTTACTATTGGAATTCCTTTAATATATTTGTTGTTTTCTTATGTTGGCTTTCTCTCTTTCTCTCTCTGATAGTTTAGGTCTCACTTTAAAAATGTATATTTTCATTTTCTAGCTGCTTAAGCAAATGGGGAGAAACTTATGATGGTGGAAAATATCTTTCCGTAGTCTGAGTAGAAGGGTTCCCAAAAGCTGCCCCTCTTGGACTTTGAATTTGAGGAATTATATCGTTCAAGAAATTAAATGCTCCCTTCCTCGGGGCAGTGTTATTCCGGTGTTCCTTTGCTAGATGTTCTGGAAATTCAATTGACCATATTCGTATATGTATATGCTGTGGTCACTATTTTAACTTGATAGCAACTTCAAAAATTTCTGCGGCTATATTAACCCACTATTGTCTAAGTAACGCACATAAAGTAGCAATTCTCTTGCATCTGAGCTATTAATTACATGGCGCTGGAAACCAACCAAGAAGGCGGAAAATCATCAGAATTATAAATTTACAAGAACCAATACCTAATTTGTGTATAAGGTACGTTCCATTAACTCATATTTATTTATTATCATATTAGAGATTTTTATTATTTCAGCTATGCTATTATGCTGTACCGAAACACTCTCACTGTGTGTAACTAATAAACATTTTAACAAAATACAACATTCATGCAAAGCGAAAGACCTTGATTTGTATTCACTTAAGGGTTCTTCCATTCTCACACTCAAATATTTGTACATCCAATTTTGCGCCTGTGTACATTCGAGGTACTCATAGGTATTAAATTATAGAACACGCTGTAATTCTAGACAAATCTAGAGAACATAACCACAAATCTTTTAAAACCTTATATTTTATTGTAGTCCTTCCTGTCCATTATAAAATATGACAGGTAGCGCAATCTCTGGGGTAAACATGCGGTTAAATTCAACTTTCGTATCTTTTCAGAGATATTTGACCCTTCCTTGCGGAAAACCGGTATTAACGAAAATTATCTTGTGTGTAATGTATATTTATAATAGTAAGTTTAGGTCTTATAATCACACTACTTTCTCAATTCATTTGTCTCTCTTAATCCAACTATAACATTTGCGCTTATAGAGGTACTTTCAAAGCCCATTATTTTGAAGATATAATTTGTACATAGTCTGATTGTTAGAAATATTGTCCAACTTATTCTGTGTTTCAAGCATCACTCTTTTCTATGAAACTATAAGAAAAACCGGAAGGCGGGTCGACGCTTTTCAAACATAATGATAATGGAAAATTGAAAATAAGTTCCAGTATATGGCAAGCACCAAAATGAAACTGTAGTTCCATATTGATGATATTATTAAATTACCTTAGGGTTATAAATTTCTCTGAAAGGCCTCAGTTTTAGACGGCAGTTTGGGAACACAGGGGACTGTTGCCGCCTGCAAAAGGATAATGTGTATCATAGCCGAACTTAACACTGTGTGTGTGTCTTTGTGGTGAGCATTAAGAGGATACTATGTATCACAAGCAAATTTCAGTACCATAAGCCACACCATCAAGTAGCATGGCACAGGTTGGTAGAACCTTATAACTAAAGGTGCTTGTAAATTAGACACCAACTCACTTTACCAAGGTTATTGATAAATTGATTAATATAACCTCATTCAAATTTATGTGATTGTGCGAAATTCCAGAGCTGCTCTTTGAAAAGTAGACGCTAACAGATAGGAAAGGTGAATTTTTTCGAAGATTATATAAATGGTTATGGGACAAGAGAAACAAAAATCTCTTAGCACAACAATAGTGATATAGCTAGAAAAGTCATAGAAGAGAAAGAAAAAACTTCGGTAGTTTATACTCTTATTGCTGACAACAGGTAAACATTTTCGAGGAAGTTTTCTTTAGGTTCAGTCTTACATTAAAATGTGCTTGAACAACTTTGCTGGTCATCCTTGGAGTTTCTGAACTTATATAGTCCAAATTTGGTATATACCCAACTTTCCAGATTTGGTTTTTGCTGAATATAACATTTTTTTTATTTTGGATTCAGGTGATCAGAAAGCAGGTATTTGTGGCACAATTTGTGCAATGAATTTCTTTATAGAATGCAAGGACTCATCTACCTACTATGTGCGACGTGTAAAGAGAGTGTTATTTTAAACCAAAATAAAGCTCAAAGAAGAAAACTGTGTACAAACCTGCAGTACAAATTTCGTGCCTGTTTTCCACGACCACCGCGACACGCGGTGGAAGTCTGAGCAAACAGTAAGTACGCGTAGCGTATTACAGGTGCGCGTAGTTTGGAATTGCTCTAGATATGATAGTTTGCCTTAGTAATTAATAGTATTTTCTATAACTTGAGAATAATAATGAGTACTTTATGTAAAGCATATCCTAATTGTAAGCGTGAGGAATTTGTAGCTATATTGCATACAAAATCCATGCAGGCCGACAAGAATTATTGCGTCTTAAATGTAAAATCTACAAAAGCATATATCAGAGGAACGAGTTTAGCTTGTACTGTTTTCGTACATTTTTTAATTTTCTCAATACGTTGTAAGTACCCTTTGTTGTGATATAAAACCGACATTAGCTGCGAAAGAGCTCAGATTTCCACAAGTGATACCCCGATCCTGGTATAGAGCAGCTGTATACATTTAAGGTTCAGGTCAGCGGCGGCAAGATTGGTACCTCAGTGTAAAAGTTTTACCGCTGGTGTGAACTTCTGTTTCTTCCTTCCGTCAACAAACAGGTGACGTGAAATGCATTGGCGGTCGTTCGGATTTTGGATGAATGCTGTTTTACGAGATAATAAAATTTAGATTTTTGAGCTCAAGGGTTGGCTAGGAAAGCACTAACAGTATTAATGACACTACGGTTAGATCTTTTAACAATATATTTGTAGAACATATTTTGTCTACCTCTTATAGATTACAGTTATGTGAACTATATCAGAATGAAAAGGACCTCTGAGAACAATCACTACAGATAAAACTTATGTATTTCATTTGTCATAAACAATTATAAGGAGTTAGCACATTAATTAAAGTTCTTAGATCTATTTTTTACGAAATTAAAATTTTCGAAATTTTTTTTAGGTAAAGTGTGGTTTACCATTATGACATTTTCTTGAAAATTTTCACATGTCATCCTTTAAGATAATCATCCCACATACAAGCTTTTTACTTAACCGACCTGCAGTTTTGAATCTTATTTATATTCCAGTTTCAGGTGATTAGAATATATATAATTAAATCTGGACATTTAAATCTTCGATGGAATACAATTCTTCCTCTATCTAAGATGCATGTTCGTGGTACTGAAACTATTGTAATAGCTAAAATAAATCGCAATGAAGAAAACCGGTAAAAATCGGCAGCTCAAATGTCCGCGTGTTTACTAAGTGACTGCGACCACAACGACACACACTGGAAATCTGTTTAAACTCTAAGTACACATAGGAAGTTCCAGTTGGGCCGCAGGTTTTAAGAGCAATGTAAATAGTAATTTATATTGTATATTAGGAATAGTTTGCAAGCGTTAGAATAGTAATGCTGCGTTTTACTGCTAAACACGTGGTGAATATGAGCAGGAGTATTTGGAACTGTATTGTATATAAAAATCAAAGTAGACCATGAAAGCTTGTGATTTGATAGAAAAAACTACGAACATTTGTATAAGTGTAACTGATTCTGCTATTGTTACTATCTGTTCATTTATATACAGGTCGATTTGTGAATATTTTATGAATATCTGTGACAAGTTTTAATAGAGTAAGCATAATTGTGATATTCATTTGCTATGGTGTAGCTCGTGCCTCTCCAAATAAGGTGTCATCAAAACTGTGGTTTAGCACTGTTCTCGACTCCAACACAATCCGAACAACTCCCATTTGGGAGGGGCTCGTCTCTGCTACCAGGCTTGATCTACTGTACCTATTTACCCAGTGGGGCATCCCGGAAGGAAGGATGAGGCGAGAGGAAACTGAGGGCAGCCGACCCAAGTGGCCACGACAGTTCAGACGGCAGAGTCCTCTCATTTTACTTGGATGGAAATCTCCCTTGGTAGGCCAGGACAGGGTACATTCCGTCTAATGTGACTCGGAAGCGGTCCTAGTAACCGATTCAGAGACCAGCAACCGTCCTACCGGAGGAGGAAGTGGTTTACTCAGAGAATATCATCCTGCCATGCAGCGCTAAGATATCCGTCGGCACTTCTATTCTGAAAGAAGAAACAAGGTTGACTATGACTTTCAGTTTCTGAGAGCCAACAGATTTATCCACACGGAAATGTGTAAACTAAAATATTGTATGGTATGTAACATATGTTTGTAAGAAGCTTGACATATTTACAGTAACACTGCATTCTCAAATCACTCATTCACTATGGCTTATCTATCCAAATATACCAAATTTAACATACCGTTTTACAGAATCAGTCGCGGTGTCCATTTCTTTGCACGTCCAACAGGTATACAGGAGATATTCGATAACCCAGCGTCGTCTTTTCCACCACAAATGTCATTTTGTGGTCGCCTGGAATCGAACCCGGATTGTCTTTTTGACAGTCGAGTGGCGTCAACAATTAACGACGGCGCGGTAGTAGCCTGAATCAATGCACAATATATTACTGAAGGAGCACGATTTTAAAATATTTGTTTACAATTATGTGTACAGGAAATAATTAAGTAAACATATTTTAAGATGCTCCACTGCTTGATCTGACCACTGATGTCGATTCCACGTATTTAACTTTAGCTTGTCGTAACCAAACCGCCTCGGAGATACAGTAATCTATTGTTTTTAAAATATACAACGCTCTATTTTCCGCAGCGCCGAAAAGCAGCTGTTTGCTATTTTTATTGCTACTGAGGGAAAACATATTTTCCGGCAGAGAATCGGTGACTGATATATTGTCTCTCCGGAGTAGGTTTAAGTTTAGTCAATTCCACATATTAACTTTAGTTTTTCAAAACTCAACTGTTTAGCAGTTGTGTTTGTTATTTGATTTTGTGATAGGCAACGGTCCGTTGTCTGAACTAAGGCAATGTTAACTTTTGGCGCTTTTCATATGTTTCTTCAAAAGTGCGGTAAAAGGATATTTGCGTATCAATCGACAGTCACGCTACTCCTATCGTCTAAATAAATAGTAGCAGTATGAACCTTGCTTCAAAAAGTTTATAAATAATTATCCGTAATTTAAATCATTGCTTTTTCCTTGGAGAGAATCGGTAAGTGAAATATTGTCTCACATTAAGGAGCAGCTTTAATTTAGGATTACTGTGGAGCTGATTCGACGGTGCGACCAGTCTTCACCTCGTGTACCTATGCCACAAATGGGGCATCCCCATCAGTAAGCACGAGGAAACAGGGTGGCCGCCCCAAGGTGCGAGGACAGAACGGAGGGCACAGTCCTTGCATTTTTACCTAAACGGTAACCTCCTAAATTACAACAACCCTCCCACCAAGGACAACAGACATTCCTTCCCTACAAATATTGAAGATGAAACGGAGCGACAGAAATATCTCGAGATGTAATTAACAACTCTAGCATTCGCCAGGGAGTACCCCCGAAGTAACCCATGCGTTAGGTAAATCGGCCACGGGAATCGAACCCGAACCTCGTGAATACAGACCACAGATAAAACCTCCTGACACATTGCGCTAATTATCTCGTATCTTAAATATGTTTATAAGTAACCTAAGGTACTATGATCACACTACATTCTCGTATAATTCCTCCACATTCCTAACTTAACATACAGGTTTAAGGAAGTAATTATAATCCGCTGTAGATAAAAGTTCGGAATACTCACATGTGTAAAAAATTTGGTCGGCTCTTGGCATCCTTTAAGTTCGATGCTGAGCCTTTGCAATTACTACAAAATCAAGAATGGGGAGTAGCATTTTCAAGATATAAACATATTCTAAAATTAAAAATAATAGCAGACAACATATCGAAATTATTTAATGAGATAACATAAGCTTATATTATGTAGACTGCTTAATTATATTTTATGAGCTTCAGTTGAAAGAAGTGTGAAAAAGTTAGCCAGAATATAAGCTACCTCACAGACATTTCAAAATATTTAAGCTAGTTGAAAGAAGTGTGAAAAAGTTAGTCAGAATATAAGCTACCTCACAGACCTTTCAAAATATTTAAGCTACACGTTTCCTTATGCATATATACAGAACATGCACTATCATGGCCAGATCGCTAGATATAATGTACACAGTTAAGGAAAACGTAAAATGGATCTCTTTTGAATGTAGAAATCACATTTTAAGTATTATTGCCAACTCTTATTCACTGCTGCAAAATTTAGCTCTATCATTTAACGCTTACTTACTTCTAGTTAGGGCGAGAAGGATTGTGTTCCACACAAAAATTCGACCCCGAGAGGTAGCAGAAACCTTGTTTTGAAAATATCCTAAGAAATAGAACTGTTTTCTGCAAAATCTTATTGTGGGGGAATCTGTGGGTTGTGAATAGCGTAATTCCAAAGTGATATCAAACTTTGTATATAGATTTACAGCTATTAGCCCTAAATATTTATCTAGCATTCCACTCGTCATTATTATATGCAAGTACCATTTGAAAAATCAGAGCCATGATCAAGAATTGGAAATCCCATATATCTCACATTCATTCATTCATTCGTTCATTCATTCATTCATTCATTCATTCAATCAGCTGGCGGCTGACTGAAGGTCAGCACGGGGTGTGACATTCGTGTACCTGTCCTACACGGACTTAACCACTTAATGCGAGGAAATGTGTGGTTTTGCAGGTTGGTGGTTTAAGATAATGTAGATGAAAAGAAGGGAGGTAGCCGTAGCTCCTCATGGTAGCCAACTCGGGTGCAACGCAATGTTAGCACCGCTGGTGTGATAATTTTAAGGAAGAGTTTAATTTAGAAAGTCTATTAAATTCAAAAAGTAATAATTTTAAGGTTGAAATAAGAAATATATTGTTACCGGGTGTGCCCGCATGCCATGCGGGGAAGCCGGTATAGCTTGTAGCGTCTTTCGGTCGTTCTATAGTTCCCTGGAGACCTAACCAGGGCGCTCTGATGTTGAGGCAAACTCGCGTAGAATTTTGTGGCCCGGTGCCTAATGACATCTTCCACATAGTGGAGAGATGAGGCTTCATGAAGGTATCTCACGGGAAACCTCCAGCAAACAGAATAGATGGCCCTAAGAAATCTATTTTGTACACGCTGAATTTTTCGCAGATTGGATCCTGCGGCCATGCCCCAGATCTCACAAGCATAAGGCATGATTGGAAGAATTAAAGCCTGAAAAAGGCGCAACTTAAGGGGATATCTCACATAAGGTACAATCTTCTATATATACATTTTAGAGGGCTTCCGTTCTCACGCACGACTACTTGTCTCTCCGGCATATGTATGTATACGCCCTTAGCTGTCCTCAATTTTCACTAACTGTAACATAATTAAATCTGTGCTAAAACTAACGAACACAGTTACATATCTCATAAATCTTCTTAGATAATTGCAATTCGCCTTCTCTAGTATATGGTATTACCGGTAGTGCTATCCGTGTAGTGCAACTGGAACTTCTGTTGTTTCTGAGCCAACATGTCTTTCCTGGCGGATATCCGTATACTAAAATATTGTCTGGTATGTGAGTAACTTAACGTATTTATGATCACACTACAATATCAAATCACTCATTCACATCGATTTATCTTCCCAACTGTTTCAAATTTAGCATACGACTTCACAGAAGTAGTCTCACTTCCGATTTCGTTGTAGTTGCTACAGGGATGGAGGACATTTATAAATTCGCAAGCTACGTTTCTCCTCTCTGGATACAAAATAATAAGTCACGTCATAATCATCAGAGCTAACTTTTGTCGGCAAAAGTAAACAAGACTAACAAAATGGCAGCACTGTATCTTAACTCTCAAAATCGTGAATTTACAATTTCGTTCTACTTGTCTATACCTTTGGTGACGTTCTTTAGGCGCCTCGCTAGTTCTTTGAGGCATGACAAAAGTGGGTTCTAGTATGAGTATGTGGCAGGTAAAAGGCAAAACAGAAAGCACAGCAGAAAGTAGAAATGTGTGAGTGTAAAGGAATACTTCCATTCATAATTATTTGCAACTCAAAGCATGTTTAAAGAAATATTAATGGTTGATGTTTCTACACTCTTAGAGCAATCAGGTTGGCTTAACCAGACAGTAGTACACGAAGGGTAATATAAGGATAAGAGTTTACTGTAAAAAAGCAATTCATTAGCTGCTTTCACTTACAAGAAATAGCACGCTGTACGGAAGGCGCAGTTTGTATATATCTTAAATTTCCATAACAATTTACTTCGGACAATTTGTATACGAAAACGTTAAGGGAATTGGTTTTAAGTGTAACACTAATTGAGATGTTTAAGAAGTTGGAAAGTCCCACTAGAATCACACGCTCCACTAAAAATTTTCCAACTTGCTGTTGATATTTAGTGATCACACACAAACCCGATGAACTCATAATTCTGAGGGAGCGTATTGCTAAGCAGTATAATACAAGGGGTGTCCAGAACGTAAGCTCTGTTTCAATTTATCCACGCTGCAGCGCTGCGATCACTGTCCCTCACATGCACGGTAGACGCTCTGTATCAAGGAGAAGAAACGTGCGCCATTGTGAGATAGCTTTGTTGTGCTTGTTTACAATGTCGGTGTTGTAGGAAAATCCCGCGAATCAGATCTGCGATCTGAGATTCGTTTTCTGAAAGCTAGGAAAGTGAAGCCAACTGAAATTAGTGGGCAAATTTGCGATGTCATAAGGTGTTGTGTTTCATCACGACAACGTACGACCGTACACTGCAAATGCGACGAAAATCATTCTATAGGGACTTGACTGGGACGTATTTGACCAGCCCCATACAGCCCTGACCTCCCTCCAAGCGAGTTTCATCTGTTTGTGCATCTCAAATTCTTCCTTGGCGATCAACACTGCAACAATAACGAAGAGGTGAAAGAAAATGTTGCCAACTGGTTAAAGACACAGGCGGCAAGCTTCCATGGAGAAGATATACAGAAACTTGTGCCTTGCTATGACAAATGCCTGCAAAATTTCGGAGGTTATGTAGAAAAGTGGTTTAATAGTTGTAGCATTTCATGCAATAAATAAAATTTTTGTATCTGTACACAATTTAATGTTATTAAGAAACATAACTTACTTTCTGGACGTACCTCATAATATAACGTTTTCAATATGGCTGCTAAATAATCTTGCAACATAAATAATGCACATACATGAAATCGTAGAAAGCTAAGTGAATGACTGTTGTACAAATTCTTATCAAAGTAATTTTGATCTTTCTGGAAAGTGTATGTCAATCCTTTTGCTTAACATAACATTTCAGCAAAAACCATTGATTTTATTTGAAAGAATTTAAAATAATAGTACAACAACAGTACCGTATTATATAATTTCATTAATAAGAATTCATATATTCTGGCTTATAGGAAGTCGAACCTAACGGGATATATCATTATAAACTACTTTCATATGAATTGGGCATTTTTGTGACGCGGACACACATATTACAATGTAGCCTCCTGCCGTCATCTAATGCTTCAAAATGGAAAATTACAAGAAAATACTGCATATTAACAACAGCACCCTTGCTGCGTTCCCCGCAATACGTTAACTCTAGAGGATTTGTCCTCCTGCTGCCTCAGTAGTCAATGTCATACTTCGGTCGATCACTCTATTATTCTATATCGCTATATCGGCCTCCACAGTTTCCCTAATCATCTCTCTCTCTCTCTCTCTCTCTCTCTCTCTCTCTCTCTCTCTCTCTCTCTCTCTCTCTCTCTCTTCTCTGAAATGCACGCTTTCTGTTCGTTTTCAGCTACCATCTGTTTATGCAAATATGATGTAAAGTGAGGTTTTTAAAACAACTTCTTCTGAAGGCAACTGGTTTATGTACACGATTAATAGAGTTGAAAAATGTTTATACTTCTTTATTACATTCAACTTAATTGGGTTTTATGGATATCAAGGCTTCTGTGAAATATCTATATTATGTCACTTTAATGCAACACTGAGAAACGAAGCAGAAAATCATATCTGATTTATTGTTGTTGATTACTTTTTCACTGACGAAGCAAACGAGATGTGTCTACGATAATTTGTGAGGTTCGTTCTAGGAAGGTACCACAATTGCATCTTGGGACCGGCCATTCCGATAATGTGTTTTACGTGGTCCTCCCTGGTTACATGGACGAATGCTAGGATTGTTCTTCTTGTATCTGCAATTTTATTTTATTACTTTTCCTATTATTTCAGGTCAAGTTGGAGCCTATGGTAGGTCTCTGACAGATTGGGGCCTCTACTGAGTCGCCTAACGTGGGCCGAGTTCCCCTCCTGTCACACAAGCTCTAGGACACTGCCTCCCCGATCTGGTTTTCGCCGCGTTTACGCAACTGTGGTTTTACTGTTTCAGTTTCCTGTTATTTTACACGTATATACAATACACACAAACACCCAGGCTCAAGGCGGGACTCGAGAAGCGTCCCTCAATACTGCGGAGCGCCAAACATACACTCTAGCGTCCAGGGCTCGTGTTTCTTAAAAAAATGTGCGGTAAGAAGACATTTGCGTACTAATGGGCAGCAATGCTGCTCGTATCGTGTAGGTGTACAGTAACACCATGACCCGTTTTGGGAAAAAAAAAGTTATGAGCAACCATCGTTTTTCTAGATCTGCACTTATAATAGTCGAGAGTCGCTACCGCTTACGCTACAGAGTTGGACAGAGAAAGACTTGGTCAGCATCATTATTGGTTTCAAGTGTCAACAGAAAGTGACGTGGGTGTAAAATTGAATGCAAACTTGTTATTTAGGTTCAACATCCTCCGGGGATGCGACAAGAAAGATTTTCCAAAACTTTCATTTAGTTAACTTTGGCGCTACTGATTTTGGTGAAACACCAGAGGTCCAAGTTATATTCGTGACAAATTAAATATTTGTCTTGGATTTAGTGGAATGTTAGAAATCGTCTATATCGTAGATGATCTATATGTAGCTGGTACATTGTAAGTGATAGGGGCGGTCTCAGTGTACAAAAAAGGAAAGTTGCCAGCCTTAAAAACAACAATTAAGGCAAAACTTATTGCGTCCTGCAGAAAGCTTTGTAGGGATATTTACGGAATTTGTCTTGATTTTACACTACCTGTATTGATTTCTGCTCAGGAACTTCTGAGTATGTGTCATAATTTTCCTAAACTTAATTTTGTCAACAGTATCGTTAGATATTTTGTTTGATATACCAGATGTAATGTTTTTTATGATAATTATCGAATACCAGTAGCAAATCAAAATTTCCAAAAGGTATTTTCCTAATATGTATCCTTTGACTGAGCTAAAATGTTCGATATAAATCCATTTCAGAACATTTCCATTTTCACTTAAAATTACTGGTTTCATCATCATTTGTGTGTATATAATCTCAGCTGCTCTTAAATTTCGGGGAAAAATGTACTTAAATCTATGCTAAACCCAAAGAATACAGTTACATATCTTATAAAGCTTTGTAAATAACTGCAATTCTTATCCCTCGTATTACCATACTACAGGTAGTGCCATTTGTGGACAGCTATTGCTTCTGAGCGAACATGTTTTTCCTGGCGGCGATCTGCAAAATAAACAATTGTTTTGTAATTAACATATGTTTATAAGTAACTTGAGGTTTTTAGCAATAAAATTACATTCGCAAGTCACTCATTCACAACTGCTTTTCTTCCTAGCTATTCCAAATTTAGAAGTGGTCACTGAAGTGGTCTCTTAGCCCGTTTCGTTGTAAGTGCAACAGAGATACATTATATATTAAATATCACACACCTCTCAAAATATAGCACCTTAAACCCTGCCTGAGCTAATGGGTTATTGACAAATGTGTAAGCAACTTCTTTAAATGGAAATGATAATTCCTTTTTTATCTCTAGGCGAAGGAAAGATTGCGGAATTTCGAAACCTTACATTGCCCCAGCATGCCAAATATTTCAAAATTGCCCAAGGCCACGGCCTCCTCGTATTACTCCCGAACCTTTGGGTAAATAATTATAAAAATGTCTTTCCACAATTATATGTCTCTTGTTCTTCTTTAACAGTCCTTTTATATCACTAGATGATGACCGCGTATTGTTGTGTTTATCCCTTATGCGGTTTGAGGAACGGAAACCCTGATTCTGTGAAAGAGAGAACCCAGGATGGGTGCTTGATATGAGGGCGAGGGGAGTGAATGACAGAAGGAGGGTCAGATGAAATGACAGGAAAGAGGATAATGGAGTAATTTGTGGAATAATTGCAGGGAAAAGCGCAGGACCCGGAGAAGACCTTCCCTAGCTCCACGTTGTTCAATTTTCGGTCTCCTGGTATCGAACCTAGTCAGCGATGGCGAGAGACGAGCGGCCCAGCCCCTCAGCCACGGCGCGGCTTTTAACCTTCCCGTTGTAGATTACTTAAATATAGGATAACTGTTTTAAATATATGTTTGCAAGAATGTGTTAAGAAGATCTTATAAGTCAAGATATTTTAAGTCGCTCCACTGCTTGATCTGACAGCTAAATTCGATTTCAAAACATAATTTAAGTTTTTCGAATCTAAAGAGTTTTGCAGATGCAGTTGTTATTTGTTTTTGAAATGTGCAACGGTCCGTTGTCTTGGCTAAGGCAGGGTCAAATTTATCGCTTTTCGTTATCCTTTTTTCCTTTTTTTCAAAAGTGCGGTAAAACGACATTAGCGTATTTATCGGCAGTCATGCGTTCGGTTAGTGTGAATGAAAGGCACTTCTATGAATTTCTCCGCAGTATTCAGGCTACACTTTTTGCTATTAAATTTACTGAACCTACGTCATCATGATTTTGTGAATAATAGCACCAGCAATATTGAATGAAATATCAGAAGCTTTATATTCTTTCGTAATTAAGAATGTCGTTGTATCATATATTAACCCTATTATACACTTTACGTAAATTGCCAAAATCATAAGCCCTAAATATACTCTTTACTTAAGCTAAGGGTGTGAATATAAACCCATTTATAGTACAGCCATTCTCCCTTATAATTACGTTTTTGTTTGACATTTGTATGTATACATGCCTAGCTGTTCTCAACATTCCTGAAATAACACATAACTGAATCTATGCCAAACCAAAGGAATACAGGTACATGTCTTATAAATCTTTATAAAAGTTTGTGATTCTTGATCTTTCAAACTATTCCAAATTTAACATACCGATTTACAGAAGTAGTCGCGGTTTCCATTTCTTTGTAGGTACAACAGGTATACAGGATGTATTAAATATCATGCACTGTGGTTGTCATCTCTGGATAAAACATAGTAAGTCACGTTAACATTTAGTAGATCTAATGGGTTATCGACAAATGTAAGCGAGCTTTTTTAAACGGAAGCGATTTTTCCTTTGTTATCCCTTTGCGGAAATGAGATTTCAGAACTTCCAAGCCTTATTTAGCTGCAGCACGCTCAATATTTTTAAAATTTTCCAAAGCCTCCTGTGTTCAAATATTTTTCTGGTACCTTTGTCAAATACAATAAAAAATGTATATCTACAGTTACCAATCTCTCCTTCTTAAACCATCCTCTTACACCACTACGTGGTGATAGGTTATTGTTGTCCGCCTTAGCTCTTATAAGTGTTGAAAACCGGGTATCTGGATAAGTGAGAGAGAGAATCCCGGAATGTGGTGATCAGCCGGAAGCCTGGTCTAAGTCTGGGAGAAGTGGATGACAGAAAGAGGACGAGATGAAGAAATACGAAGGATGATGATGCAGCAATAGGTGGAATGCTCTCACGAACTGTAGGGCCCGGAGAAAATCTGCCCCAGCGTCGTTTTGTCCACCACAAATTTCATTTTGTTGTCCGCTGGGGATCTATCCCGGATCGCTTTCTTGAGTTCGCGCGGCCTCATCACTCAACGACGGCGCGGCATTAATCTGGCTCAATGCACAAAACGTTAATGAAGAAAAACGTTTTTAAATATATGTTTACCAATATGTGTAGAGGAAATTAAGTAAGTAAACCTATTTTAAGACGCTTCATCTGAACACTGAGGTCGATTCCACACATTTAACTTTAGTAAAACATATCGAAGTTCCTCAATGAGATAACGTAAACTGATACAATGTTCAGTGCTTAAATATATTTTAACAGCTACAGGCCAAAGAAATCTGAGAAAATTTCGAATGTTAAGCACTTCTGGGACTTTTCCCCGCAATATTCGCGCTACACTTCTTCTTACGCAAATACACCAAACATGTCAGCTCGATTTTGTCAATAAAAGCGGTAGCAGCTTTAAACGAAGTATTCAAGATTTTATATTTTTTCATAATTGTAATCAAACATTCGCAAACTTTTCTCCACATATAGCCATAAAACTATACTTCACTTAAGCTAAAACGTCAATGTATATTCATTTGCAAATGATTCCATTCTCAAACACAGTTATTTGTTCCTTCAGCATTTGTGCGTGTACTTTCTTACCTATTCTTAGTTCTTAAGAAATAACGGGCACTTAAATCTTTGTTAAACCTAAGAAACGCAGTTACGTAACTTACAAAACGTTATAAGTATCTGTAGCCTTTTCTTCCGCGGTATACAATATTACAGGTAGTGCCATCTGAGGGCACGAAACGCGGTACACAGGAACTTTCATTCTTTGCGGTTCGACATGCTTTTGCCACGGGAAGTCTGCATACTAAGATATAGTCTGTTATGTAACTTGTGTATGTAAGTAAGTTTAGGTGCTTCTAATCATACTGCATTCTGAACTCTCACATCCCCAACGATTACGTTTGGCAGGGCCAATGTTTATCGTCAAATATAAGCAACAATGTTAAACGGATGTGAGTATTCATCTTTTATCCGTTGGCGAAGCAGAGATTTCTGAATTGCAAAGCATTACATGGAACCAGCAAACTAGACATTTGAAAATTTCCCAAAGCCTTCTCCATTCTAGTATTATTCTTGTACCTTGTAATAAACTAATAAAACAGGTGTATCAACAATTATCTGTCACTTCTTGTTCGTCCTCTTCTTTAACTGTCCTGTTATATCCCTACGTGTTGCTCCCGTATTGTTGTTACTCTTAACCCTAACGCAGGTTGAGGGACGGATTCTCTGTATCATCTAGAGAGAGAGAGAGAGAGAGAGAGAGAGAGGGGGGGAGAGAGAATCCAAAATGGGTGATCAGCCCGGTGCCTAGTATGAGAGCGAGAGAAGTGGATGACAGAAGCAGGGTGAGCTTAAATGACAGGAAGGATGATAATGGGTAAATTGATGAATGCTTGTGGGTGAAACAGGAGGACCTGGAGGAAAACCTGCCGTAGCACTGTGTAGTCCACCACATATATCAAAGTGCGCTCTTTTGGGATGGAACACTATCCACCTTGGTGAGAGTCGATGGTCCAAACCACTCAGCCACAACGCGCCAATTATTTTTCTCGATTCAATTTACGTAAGTAGAGGACATTTTGTTCAAAATATTTGTTAACTTGATCTGAAAACTTTAGCTGATTCCACACACCAAACATTAGTTTCTCGAAACAGAACAGTTTTGCAGATGCAGTTGTTATTTGTTTTTGTAATATGTGACAGTCCGGTGGCAGGACTAGGCGATTGTCAACTTTTGGCGCTTTTCATATGTTTTTTTTTTTCAAAAGGGGGCAGTAAAAATATATTTGCAAAGCAATCGGTAGTCATGCAGCTCGTATCGTCTTAGTGTATAGTAGCGGTTTATCCATAAATTAATTACAGGTACTCATTTGTTTTAACTTACGTCCTTCAACGCTAAGCCATATCGGACGTTGATTGAAATGGGTGAAATGCAGCACAACTGAGTACGGGGTCCTTGTAGCTCAGAGTTACACGTCATTCGTTTTTCAGGATAAGGGAAAATTCCGGAAAAACCGTATCCAGGGAACTCAACCAGACAGGGATTGAGCTCGCCACCTCTTGAACGTGAGGCACACACGCTACCAACTATGTTAGAGAGGCGGCCATATGAACTGACGTGTCAGTGAGGAATTACCAAATGAAGTAGTCAAGTATTAAGTATCTTTGAAATGTTAATGAACTCTCCCAACAATTGCCACATTGCACTAGAATCACATGGATATAATCATGATCATCTTGGAATGTATGTACCAACAAAATATTTTCCAAATTTAATATTGAATTCATATTTTGGGCAGCTAAAATTGTTGATAGTTACCTATTTTAGAACGCTTCAATTCTCACGCAGAGTTATTTTTTTCTTTGACCTAGTGTGTTTACATCCTCGCTACACTTAGACTTCAGAAAATGAAACGCGCTTGAATCCGTCCTGGAGAGGACTCTGACACATGCGTATTTAACACATCACTTAACCTATGTGAATCAGCATTAGAATCTAGTTCTAATTTTTTAAGCCATTCCTAAGCTCGTTAATAAAGCTTTCATGTACAGCAATTTCAGTAAGAGTAGCCTCGAGTTGCGTTTTTTCTTTTGACTTCTCTACTTTATCATCTGTCATTAGTCTTTGAATTTCTCTCAATTCTAATGTATTTATACTCTCAAGTTCCCTAATATATTTGTCAACTTGACGTTGCTCTTCCTGAAATTTCACCTGCATTTCTCTCTCTCTGCTGTCATATACTTCGGAAAGTTTTGTTATTTTCTCCTAATTCTCCCAGATTCTGTCACACATGTCACTGCTGTTAGTTTCTAATCTTAGCACCTTATCTTTAATTTCCCTCACACTTTCATGTACTTCGAAGGCCAAACCAGAAATCTTTCTCTCCAGCACTCCCTTCAATCTACTTTCTAGGTCTACCATTTCACCTTTTATATCTGACTGTTACAACTCAATTTTTACTTCTTGGGCTTTAAATTTACTATGAATGTGTGCTTTTTGTGACTCAAATTTATCACTAATTTCTGCTTTTTGTGACTCAAATTTATTACTAATGTCAGCCTTTTGTGACTCAAATTTATTACTAATGTCAGTTTTTATATTGTCCATTTCAGTTTTAATTGCTGTCAGGATAGCAGATAAGTCCACCGAGGAAAAGGCAGGAGCGTTTGTCATTATTGAAGCATGTAGGGTCGTTCCTACTGTAACAGAGGGATGGGCGTTATCTACCTGTATTGGCCTGTCACTCTGGTGAAATACTTCGGTGGTCTCCCGGTCTGCTGTGCGGTTTTCCGTCTCCATTACGTCAGCTAAAGTTTGCCTGATTCTACTAAAAAGACACTTTCTCAATCTCCTACCACTCCTTAATAAAATCTAGTTTCTACTTCTCTTATTTTCTAAAACATGCAGCATATGAATCTCTATTGATTTTACTTGATTGGGAATTGTTTTTCGATTGTTCTGCTTACTTCTTTGCAGCGGATCCCTCGATGCACGGCCTTTTAACCCACTCGCACTTTCAAATTCACTCTTCGACGAGGGATAAAAGAGTCTTCTGCCCTTCTCTCTCTTTTAAATTTTATGCACTACATACACACACACACACACACACACACACACACACACACACACACTAAAATTTATTGACGATGAAGTCTCGCTGTCGGTCGTCAAACTGCCATGATCGTTGTCGTCCTTCTAATCTCGGTGACCTGGATCTCCTTGTCCCTTTGATCAGCTTCTCGTAGTCCATCATTTGGGCGCCATTATTTGGGGCAAGTCGAGGTGTCGAGTGAGTATCGCCGCGCAGTTTAGCTCAATTATTCGGCAGGGGCTTGAATCCTAGGGTTGTCAGCATCGCTAACAAAATTTGAAGAATATCGATGTCCTCGGCTGCTCTCGGAGTTGTCCTAATATTTATGAATATAGGACAAGTCGCAAGGATCTCTTGATACAGGGCGTTCTGCGTGGATCAATTAGGGTACTTGGAAAGAAACACAGTTTAATTCTCTTATGACGATCGGTTGTATTTCAATTACTCTCGAAATACATGTTATTTAGGCGAAATCTGAATGGTAGTTTTCGCGTGTGCGTGGTAGCACTCCCGTGTATATAACACGAGTCGTCGGATTAGCACCCCGCTACTAACTAGCTTTAATTGAACGCGATCTCTTTAGCTTACTCGTCCGTTCCTTAAAGAACGAGATTTCTGCCTTCGTGCCGTTAGCACGACGATCTCGGTCGACCCTCAGCCACCGACAGATTTAATGAATGCTATTTCTTTCCGCATGCGTTAGCACGACGAACTAGCTTGACCCCCAGCTAGCGACTGATTTAATAAATGCGATTTCTGTCGGCACGCGTTAGCACGACGATCTCGGTCGACTCTCAGCCACCGACTGGACTTTGGATATATATTTGTTCCAGGCTAGGCCATATGACACTTTGCTTCCCCCTTCAACTCATTATTTTTAATTAGTTGGTCGGTAGAACACATATGGAGTCCCAGTTACGAGAATCTCACTTTAGACCACCTGTCAAACTGGAAGCAAACGCCAGCTGTGACCTTTCAAATTTATGGTTGCGGTCAGATTTCCTAGGGGAGGAAGAATCCTACCTTTCAGAGCTCGTAACAATCTCGACACTGCACACACAAGATATTTGCTCCAATACACGTATACATTCCTTTAACATACAATTAATCTTCGATACATTCCTTAACAGCCAATCAATCAACTCGACGAAGAGAGTACCAATTCATCCTGAAAAATGAATGTTAGGTAACTCTAAGCTCTATGTACACTGTAGTCATTTGTACATTATTTCGTTCATCGTTTGATACGAGTTGTTGGAGGCGGTTTCCCTTTTTTCTGAAACTGGATGACTGCTAACCCTGGGCTCTATGTAAATTGTACTCATTTGAACTTTATTTCAGGCATCGTCAGATATGACTTAATGCTGGAGATGTTCCTTTAAACTGACCGATGAATGACTGGTAACTCTCATGCTCTATGTACCATGTACTCATTTTAACATTATTTCGTTCATCGTCCGATATGACTTAATGCTGAAGGTTTATCCTTAATTCTGTAAGATGGATGACTTGTAACTCTAAGCTCTTTGTACCGTGTACTCATTTGAAATTGATTTCTTTCATCGTTCGATATTTATTTACGCTGGAAGTTTTCCCAATTCCTGAAAGGTTATTGTCTGGTAAGTATAAGGTCTATGTAACCTGGACGCATTTCTTGCATCATTTCTCTCATCGTCCGATATGATATAGCGTTAGGGACATTATCTTATTCTGAAGCTGAATTTCTAATAACTCTCAGCTATATGTATCCTGTTCTCATTTAGACAACATTTCATTCATCGTGCAGTATGGATTAACATTGCAGATTTTCGCCTATCCCAAAGATGAACTTCTGGTAAATCTAAGTTCTATGTGCTCTGTACTCATTCAGACTTTTCATTCATCGTCCGATATAACCTAACATTGGAGGTTCTCCTTTATCCTGAAAGATCAATGACTGGTAACTCTAAGCTCTAGGTACCCTGTTCTCATTTGAACATGATTTCTTCCATCGTCCGATATGACTTAATACCAGAGGTTTTCTTTTCTTCTTAAGGATGAATGTCTGGCAACACTAAGCTCTATGTAAATAACTTCTTCCATCGTCCGATACGAATTAATGCTAGACGTTTTCGCTTATTCTGAAGTATGAATGACTGGTAACTCTAAGCTCTATGTACCCTGTACTCATTTGAACATTATTTCCTTCATCGTCCGATGTAACTTGTTGCTTCCCTGCTGTTGGTTTTCCCTTACCCTGAAACATAAACGGCTGGTAACTCCTAGCTTTATGTATCATGTACTCATTTAGACAACATTTCATCCATCATCCGATATGACTTAACATTGGAGTTTTCCTCTTATCCTGTCTGAAAAATTCTAAGCTCTATGTACCCTGTACTCATTTGAACATTATTTCACTCATTGCCCGATATGACATAATGCTGGAGGTTTTCCTATATTCTGAAAGATCAATGACCTGTAACACTATGCTCTATGTAACCTGTACTAATTTGAACATTATTTCATTCATCGTCCGAGATGACTTAATGCTGGAGGTTTTTCCTTCATTTTGAAATTTGAATGACTTGCGACTCTAAGCTCTATGTACCCTGTTCTCATTTGAACATCATTACATCCATCCTCCGATATGATTTAATGCTGGTGGTTTTATTTTATTCTGAAAGATCAATGACTCGTAACTCTAAGCTCTATGTACCCTGTAATCGTTTGAACATGATTTCTTTCATCGTCCAATATTACTTATTACTGGAGGTTTTCCCGTATCCTGATAGATGAATGTCTGGTAACTATAAGGTCTATGTAACCTGGACTCATTCCTGCATCATTTCATCCATCGTCCGATATGACGACGTTGGGAATATTACCTTATTCTGAAAGATGAATGACTGTTAGCTCTGAGCTATATGTATCCAGTTCTTATTTAGACAGCATTTCATTCATCGTCCGATATGACTTAACATTTTAGGTTTTCGCCTATCTTGAAAGGTGAACGTCTGGTAAATCTAAGCTCTATGTACCCTGTACTCATTTAGGCAAGAGTTCATTCATCGGCCGATATAACCTAACATTGGAGGTTTTCCTTTAATCTGAAAGGGGAATGACAGTTATCTCTTAGGTCTGTGTACCATGTACTCATTTGAGCATTACTTCATTTATCGTCCGATATGACTTAATGCTGGAGGTTTTGCTTGATTCTGAAAGATGAACTTCTGGTATTTCTAAGCTCTATATACCCTCTTTTCATTGAGACAACGTTTCATTAATCGTCCGTTACGGCATAATGGTGGAGGTTTGCCTTTACTCTGAAATATTAATGGCTGGTAAATCTAAGCTCTATGTACCCTATACTCATTGAACGTTATTTCATTCATTATCCGATATGATTTAAAATTGGAGGTTTACTCTGAGAGATCAATGACCGGTAACTCTAAGCTCTATGTACCCTGTACTCATTTGATCATTGTTTCATTCATCGTCCAATATGACTTAAACCTCCAGGTTTCCTTTAATTATGAAAATGAATGTCTGATAACTCTAAGCTCCATATACCCTGTACTAATTTGAACATTTTTTCATTCTTCGTCGTTTATTCTGCCTGTACTCATTTGAACATCATTCCATTAACTGTCTGGTAAACCAAAGCTTTAAGGATCCTTTACTCGTTTGTTTACAATTCATTAATCGTCCAGTATGACTGTAAATTTGATGCCTGGTAGCTCTTAGCTCTATGGTCATTTTACTAATTTGTGCATGATTTCTGTCTGCCGCATGGCTGAGTGTTTAAAGCGCTTGGCTCTCACCACGGCGGCTCGGGTTCGATCGCCGGTAACCGCAAAGTGAGTTATGTTAACGACAATGTGGCGGTGGGACGAGCTTTCTCCTCGTCTTCCGGTTTCCCCGCAGTAGTAAATACCCACAGCTCCATCGTCAACTTTCCAATTGGGATGATCAGCTATCCTGGTTCTCTATCAAATCCAAAGCTTTAGTTGCTCAACAGCTAAGGTGTGAGATAGTGTGTTGTCTTGGTGAAACAGGATAGTCTTTTTCCGAAAATGTGTTCGTTTATCCGCAAGTTCTGCCTTCAGCTTCTCAGGGAGGGATGCGTAGTATGCTCCCGAAATGAGCTTTCCTTTTTGAAGATAATCGATTAAAATAACTCCTTGACTATCCCCCTCCCCCCAAAAAAACAGTCACCATCTCTTTCCCAGCCGAAAAAACAGTTATTGCCTTTTTTGAGCCGGTTCTCCCTTTGCAGTACACTGTTTAGACTGTATTTTTGTTTCGGGAGTATAATGGTGTATCCAAGTTTCATCTACAGTATTTAATCAGCGCCAAAACTTGGATATATTACCCTAAACTGCGCAAACAGATCGTTTGAAATGTTCACTCGAAGTATTTGGTCTAACGGGAGCAAACGCGGCACCCAAACCTTCGGATATCTTTCTCATGTCTAAATGTTGATTTAATATGCGACAAACACGTTCTTGTGACATGCTCATGGCCTCTTCTATCTCTCTCACTTAAATTCGGCGGTCGTCTAGCACCACTTGGTGAAATTTTGCGATGCTTTCGTCGGTAGTTGCAGTTTTTAAACGTCGCGAACGTTCATTGCCTCCCAAGCACTTACGGCCACATTTAAATTCAGCTGTCCAAAATTTCACTGTGGGAACTGATGGTACAGAGTCCCCATACATAGAATTCAATTCATCTTTTATTTGCGTGAGCGTATTGCCTTTCAGAAACAAATATTTAATAACGGCTCGATTATGGATTTTATCCATTTTCATAAATCACTCACCTCAACTCACTTAAGCGACTGTTACATAACAATAGAGCGTTTAAAATGTCAGAAACTTTGGCAAATTTCTGTCAACAGACGAACAACGAAATTCGTTAGCTTATATTTACAAGTGCTGCCATCTTCATGTTGAAGTCGGAAACTTTTCAGACAACCGTCGTACCTCCAGACGCTAGCGCCAAACCTTGCGGAATCCCAAACTCTCATATTCGCGTTTGCCGATTAAACAAAAAAGAAAGAAAGAAAGAGAGAGAGAGAGAGAGAGAGAGAGAGAGAGAGAGAGAGAGAGAGAGAGAGAGAGAGAGAGAGAGAGAGAGAGAGAGAGAGAGAGAGAGAGAGAAAATTTCGCACTGCACAAGGAAAGAAACGGAAGAGATATGGAGTCATTTGATGGGAAATTATTTATTTTATTAAAAATTATAGTAGTCTTTATGACAAAAAGCGTAAATCCTGCACAGATAATTTACTGAAGGGAAATATTTGCACGTAAATTGCGAATGAACCAAAATGTTAAGGTAGGTTTCAGCTGTTTATATCATTTATACCTGATATTTTTTCGACTATAAGGACAGATAGATTATGAGATATTTTGCTTTATTTATATATAGAAAAACCATAATATATTATTATTATTATGATATTATTTGAATCACTTGTCATTGCAGTTTGGAAAGTACTGTTCCATATGAATATTTCTAAGTGCTAAATATTTCTGAAAGTTTCAAAAAAGAGTAGTATCTTGAATTGTTAATTGTATAGTAGAAATTTAATTCAAAAACACCCATTGTAATATTTTAAAAATGTTTCTTATTTTTGATAAGGATATTATTATTACATGTTGATGTTGACGTCACAATGTCATTCTCAGTGGCTAAGCGAATTAGCCGTTCATGATAATCTCGTGAAAATAAACAATTTACGACAAATAATTTATTTTGAGAAATGGACTATTTTCGGGATATTCCTTGCTATTTGTCTGAATTTTCCAATTTTAAATTTTTTCTCGAATTTGAAGTCATTCGTATTTTTAGCACTTGGCCGGGTAAAGATAAATTTATTTGGAAAATTATCATACACTAACGCACTCTTTAAATTTTGAATATGTCTTAAAGCCTGATATGATCGCATATTTCCTTGCACCTTCAAAAAAATTAGCAATAAGTTAATTTTTGCAACCTTTTTCTTTAAGTTAGGTGCACCAAGGTAATGTCATATGACTTAAAGGGTTGAAATGATGTTCAAATGAGTTCAGAACCTATAGAGCTTAGAGTTATCCGACATTCTTGCAAAACGAGGGAGAAAGCCTTTGAAAACCTTATCGAGAACAACTTCAGATTCGAACTCGGCACCTCTTGAACCTATGGCAGACATCCATAGCAGTAAAAGTAACATATACTTTAGATAACAAATACAAAATCATTTGTGTATTCTTTCAACTTCACGTCAAACATGATTGAATATTGATACATAGATAAATAGTAAATATTTCTAAAATAAATCAAAAGGTATGTCATAGTCGCTACATGGGTTGGTGCCACTTCATACTCCGTGGCCTAGAGTCGCATTTCGCGCCAAGATTTCTTCTCTAACTTTGCTTGCGAATATTGTGTGCGATACACACGCACCATAAGGTGAACCCTGTAGCTTCGGACCTCCCCGATAAGCTAAACGTCAACCGCTTGTATATATGTTACATGGTGTGTGGAATGTATCCGCGAGAGTTTCCGATGTTCAAGTATTACGAATTAATGCTTATGTGATTTTATACGAGTGTTGCACTGTTCAATTACACAAATAATTTGAAAACGTTTAATAAGTTTATATTGCTGGCCTATATAAAGGCGTAAGGACCCACATTTTTCAGGAAAAGAAAATTGTGCAGGCCGGTCCTTAAAGCACTTACAGCACAGTAAGTCTCCATTAAGGTAGTTATCTCATGTGTATATAACGACTGCTAGTAGTTTACCGGAATAAATACGAGTCAGTTGGAGAATTTATGCCATGCTGTTATGTTGCCATTGCACCTCAGTGGTTAATAGGAACTGGACGAAGTCCGGAAGATCCATGGTTCAAATCCCGGCTATGACATTAAATTTTTCAGTCTTCACGCTAGCTATCCAAACTTTAGCAATGTGTGTGAACAGCATAAGTCAAAGGAATGATATATCGATTACATTCCAAACTGCAGCGTCTTCCACAGACGTGATACGAAGATTATAAAAGAAAATACACGTCCCAAATTTTGCTTTATATGGAATACTTTTCGAAAAAATTGTATATTCTCAAAAATTGTAACGGATTTGATTCAATTTCAGCATGTTTAAGGCAAGGCTACACTAAAAATTACAACTTCCGAGTTAAAATTAAAATAAGTTAAAATTAACGAGTTCGAATCTCGGTCAGGTTGAGTTACTTGGATAAGGGTTTTCCGGGATTTTCTCTTATCCTTCAAGACGAATGTCGGGTAAACCTAAGCTCCATGGACCTCGGATTCATTTGAGCATTATTTCACCCATTTCATTCATCGTCCGATATGACTTAACGTTGGAGGACGTAAATTACTTAAAAAAAAGAAAAAAGAATTACAACTTCTATAATAATAAACCTATCATTATGAAAATTTAGTCACCTAATTAGACTATCATTCTAAACTGGCATGCACATTTTTATGTTGCTAGACCAAATGGTTCATTAATTAATAATTAATGTTCTGGAAAATATTGTAAAAATTAAACATGTCCTACCCGTAAAAAATGTGAGCTTTTAAGTTGAATCTTTGTTTTTGGCTAGTGTAGAGCAACTTTACAAGATCCACATTCTTATGTTTTGGAATACTATTGTAGAATTTGTTCTAAAATATTATCTTCGTGTTAGTCCTCAAAATGTTGAAACTATTAACTTATTTTATTACTTAACGCCATATAATTTTCAAAACATGAGCATTAATAAAAAATGGGAATGTGAAGTTCCTTATTTACATATTATGGACCTATCCTGGAAGTTTCACCAACTTAAATTTAAAACTTTGATACGTGAAGCATTTTGTATACTGAAAAGTGTTAGAAAAAAATTCCTCAGAAAATGAATTTCAAAGTCATGATTGTTACTTTTAACGATTGTTAAAGTTCTCTTTAAATTGTTATGTGATGGCCTAAAATGGTGCAAATGATAAAAATAACATCCCATCTATTACTACAAACACTAAGCTACCAAAAATGCCAAAAAAGAAAATTCCATGATTTTCAAAATTTTGGGGGAACTTTCAGTGTAGCCTTGCCTTAAGATATTTTCACAACAACTGTATCGAATTTACCATCTGAAGTCCTCTTCATTCTGAATGACTTTTGTATACACACAGAGTCAGAAAATCTTACAACATAAAAAAGTAGATCTTGTTAAAACATGAAATTTAACCAATACATTTTTTTTGGGAATTAACAATTTCCGAAATATTCCTTATTATTCATTTCAAGTAACAAGTATTTATCTACAATATTCCGAAATAGGAAGTGGTTATCCGTTTTTTATCTGATAACGTTTACAGATGAGGGAACAAACAGAAATTGCTGAGCTGATTATCTGGTGCGTAAGGCGGATGGTCAAGCATTTCAAACCGTAATTCTTGAATTTTCGCAATTGCAGCCGCTAAGGTGTGAGACCGTGCGTTGTCTTGATGAAACAGGATTTCTTTTTTCTGCAAATGTGTCCGTTCTTCCGCAAGTTTTGCCTTTAGCTTCTGAAGTAGTGATGTGTAGTATGCTTCCAAAATGGGTTTTCCTTTTTGAAGATAATTGATTAGAATATCTCCATTGACTATACTAAAAATAGTCGCCAACGCTCTCCCAGACGAAAAAAAAAAAAAAAACATTTTTGCTGTTTTCTTTGGAGCCGGTTCTCGCCTTACAGTCCAATGTTTGCACTGTACTTTAGTTTTGGACATATAATGGTGTATCCAAGTTTCATCCACAGGCCCGCCTCGGTAGCGTAGATGGTAGCATGTCTGCTCCACGCTCAAGAGGTCCCGAGTTCGAATCTTGGTTGGGTGAGTTACCTGGATAAGGTTTTCTCTGCGGTTTCCCTTATCATTACAGTCGAATAGCTAAAAGTTCCGTGGACCCTGGTCACATTGAGCATCATTTCCCCCATTTCATTCACCGTCCGATATGACTTAACCTTGGAGGACGTATAATTACAAATAAAAGTTTCATCCATATTAGTTATGTGCCAAAATTCTGATTTGGTGCACTAAAACTGCACGAAAAGAGCGTTGGAAATGTTAATTCGAACACGTCTTTGGTCTAACGTGAGCAAACGTAGCACCCAACGCGCGTACAGCTTTCTCATACATGACTAATCCTTAAAGACAACATGAAAAAACGTTCTTGTTAGAAATAACAAGATGGGAGAAAATATTACTACAAATAACCAAGATGAAAACACAAACAAGTTTCCTACACAAAGTTGTGGAATTAAAAACAGATCTGAATATTCCTAATTCTAAAGAAAACATTTTAATCAAAGAAAACCCACTGCCTTTTGATCCAATTAATATGCAATTACATTTAGAACAAATAGTTACAACATCTGAAACTTCTAAACCTGTACACCAAGCACTAGCATTAGAAACTGTGAACAATAGATACCCACCTGAAGAATGGTTACATATCGACACAGAGGGATCTAACTTGCACAGCAACTCAGGAGCAGGAATTAAGTGTGCACTGTTCTCATTCTATCAACCAGCAGGATACCACACAACAAATTTTGATGCAGAAGTAACGGCTATACATATTTCACTCCAAAACCTTCTATACAGAATAGATAGATGCAAAAATGCTGTCATACTTTCTGATTCTAAAGCAGCATTACGTGCAATAAGTTCATATAAAATAAGGTCAATCCAAATTAAAGAATATCACAAAATGATCCAACAACTTCAAAAACTACAGAAAAGAATTATTTTACAGTGGATACCTGCACAATGTGGAATTGCTGGAAATGAATCAGCTGATTTTCTTGCCAAAAAGGTGCAAATTAATCTCAGAACAATTGTAAAAACCTAACCCTTACATCCATAAAAATATTAATCAAAAGCAAATATAAAAAACAGACGAAACCAGTCTATATCTACCAAAGCCAAATATAAAGAATGGAACATTTTAATTAAATATCTAGATATTATTCAGAAATCCCCCGTAAAGCTGCAGTAGCAAATTTTAGATTCCTTACGGAACATGTTTATTTGGCAAAAATTTTCACAGAATAGGAATTTATACAAGCCCAAATTGCCCTCTGTGCAAGCAAGATCAGGAATTGACTGAAGAACATCTTTTAACCTGTGATGTCCAACCAGCCGGATCAATACACAGAAGTATTGGAGTGCAAGAGAGCTAATGTCTTAATTGCCAAAGCCTAGAATTAGAAAAGTACAACTATTCCTAAAAGATGACTGTCTTGTAACTCTAACATCTCTAACTCTAACACCTAATCTCACATGAATATCAATTGGATTCATTTGAACACCATTTCATTTATTGTCCGATATGCCTAACGTTGGAGATGTTCCCTTAACCTGAAAGATGAAAGTTTGGTAACTCTAAGCTCTATGTACCCTGGACTCACTTGAACATCATTTCATTCATTGTCCAATATGGTTAACATTGGAGATGTTTCCTTAACCTGGAAGATAAAAGTTTGGTAACTCAAATCTCTATCTAGCCTGGACTCATTTGAACATAATTTCTTCATCGTCCGATATGGCTTAACGTTGGAGGTGTCCACTTAAGCTGAATGGTAAAGGTTTGGTACCTCTAAGTTCTATGAAAGCTGGACTCATTTGAATATATTATATTCATCGTCCGATATGTGTAAACAATGGAGGTGTTCACTTAAGCTGAAAGATGAAAGTTTGGTAATTCCAAGCTCTATCTACTCTGGACTCAGTTAAACATGATTTCATTCATCGTCCGATTTCGCTTAACCATGGAGGTGTTTCCTTAAACTGAAAGATGAAAGTTTGGTAACTCTAAGCTCTATGAACCTCGGACTCATTTGACATCATTTCATTCATTCTTCGAAACGACTTATCGTTGGAAGTGTTTCCTTACCCTGAAAGATGAACATTTGGTAACTCTTAGCTCTATATACCCTGGGTTCATTTGAGCACCATTTCATTCGTCGTCCGATATCACTTAATGTTTGAGGTGTTCCCCTATCCTAAAAGATAAAAGTTTGGTAACTCCAATCTCTATGAACCCTTTACGCCATTGAACATCACTTTCTTCATTATTTGATATGACTTAACGTTTGACGTCCTCCCCTATCCTGAAAATTGAAAGTTTGGTAAATCTATGTTCTGTGTACCGTAGTTTCATTAGAGCACCTTTTGATTCATCGTTACATATAATTTAACGATGGAGGGGTTGCATTATCGTGAAAGATGAGAGTTTGGTAACTCTATGCTCTATGTAACCTGGACACATTGGAACATCATTTCATTCATTGGTCGATATTATTTAATGTTGGAAGTGTTCCCTTAACCACAAAGATGAGCGCTTACTAATTGAAGCCCTATATACCCTGGACTCATTTAAACCCCATTTCATTCATTGTTCGATTTGGCATAATGTTTGAGGTGTTTCCCCATTCTGAAAGGTAACACTTTGGTAACTCTAAGCTCTATGTGCCCTGGAAACATTGGAGCATCATTTCATTCAACATCCAATATCACTTAACGTAGGAGGTTTTCCCTTAACCTGAAAGATAAAAGTTTGGTAACTCTAAGATATATGAACCCTAAGCTCATTTGAACATAATTTCATTCATTGGTCTATATGACTTATCGTTGGCGTTCTCTTAACCTGAAAGATGAAAGTTTGGTAACCCTAAGCTTTAGGTACCCTGTACTCATTTGAACATCATTTAATTGATGGTCCGGTATAGCTCAATGTTGGAGGTGTTCCCTTATCCTGAAAGGAGCATGCTAACCCTAAGCTCCATGTACCATGTACTCATTTCAATATTATTTCATTCATCGTCCGATATGACTTTATGCTGGAGGTCTTGCCTTCCATCTGAAAGGTTGAAGACTAGTAGCTCTAAGCTCTATGTACCCTGTACTCATTTGAGCATGATTTCTTTCAGCGTCCGATATTACTTAATGTGGGTGGTTTTTCCATATCCCGAAAGATGAATATCTGGTAACTATAAGCTCTATGTAACTTGGACTCTTTTCTGCATCACTTCATTCATCGTCCGATATGACTTATCATTGGAGGTTGTACCTAATCCTGAAAGCTGATCGTCTGGTAACTGTAAGCTCCATGTACCTTGTACTCAGTTAGAAAACATTTCGTACATCATCCGATATGACTTAACATTGGAGGTTTCCTCTTCTCCTTTAAGAGGAATGTCTGGCCACTTTAAGCTATATGTACCCTGTACTAATTTGAACATTATTTTATTCATCGTACCATTTGACTTAAGGCTGGAGGTTTTCCATTATTCTGAAAGTCCAATGACTGGTAACACTAAGCCCTATGTATCTGTACTCATTTGAAGGTTATTGCCATCATCGTTGGATATGACTTAATGCTGGAGGTTTCCCTTTATTCTGAAACATCAATGATGGGTTACTCTAAGCTCTGTATACCCTATACTCATTTAAGCATAATATCTTTCATCGTTGGATATGACTTAATGCTGGAAGTTTTACCTTATCCTGAAAGACGAATGTCTGCTAACCATAAGCTCTATGAAACCTGGACTCAGTTCTGCATCATTTCATTCATCGTCCGATATGTCTTAACGTTAAGGATATTAACTTAACCTGAAAGAAGATCGTCTGGTAAATCTCAGCTCTATGTATACTGTACTCATTTAGACAACATTTCATTCTACTTCCGATATGACTTAGCCATGGAGGTTTGCGCTTCTCCTGAAAAAGGAATGTAAGGTAAGTCTAAGCTCTATGTACACTGTAGTTATTTGACCATTATTACATTCATCGTCCGATATGACAACGTTGCAAATAGTATCTAAATCTGAAGCTGAACGTCTGGTAACTCTCAGCTATATGTATCCTGTTCTCATTTAGACAACATTTCATTCATCGTCCAATATGCGATTATATTGCAGGTTTTCGCCTATCCCGAAAGATGAACGTCTGGTACATCTAAGCCTTATGCGCCCTGTACTCATTTAGACTTTTCATTCATCGTCCGATATAGCCTAACATTGGAGGTTACGCTTAATTCTGAAAGATCAATGACTGGTAACCATAAGCTCTATGTACCATGTACTCATTTGAACATTATTTCATTCTTCGTCCGATATGACTTAATGCTGGAGGGTGTCCCTCATTCCGAAAGATGAATGACTGCTGTATGGACCCTTCTCTCATTTGAACATGATTTCATATTTTTACCGCTATGACTGAATGCTGGAGGTTCTCCCTTATCCAGAAAGGTGAATGTCTGGTAAATATAATCTCTATGTAACCTGGACTCATTTCCGCATCATTTCGTTTATCGTCCGAAGTGACCTAACAGTGGAGGTTTTCCTTTATTTTTAAAAGGAATCACTGCTATCTCTAAGCTCTATGTATCCTGTACTCATTTGAACATCATTTGATTCACTGCCCGATATGATTTACTGCCGGAGATTTTGCTTACCTATTGAATATAAATGACTGGTAACTATACGCTCTATGTATCCCGTACTCATTTGAATATTACTTCATTTATTGTCCGATAAGGCTTAACGTTGGGAGCTTTACCTTATCCTGGAATATGGACGTTTGGTAATTCTAAGCTCTAAGTACCCGTATTATTTTAGTTAACTGGTGGAAATTGATCATTTCTCCACACTCGACTCTATCCAAGTACCCTGTACTCATTTAGACAACAATTCATTGTTCGTCCGATATGACTTAACACTGGAGGTTTTCGTTTTCCTGAAAAATGAATGTGAGGTAAAACTAACCTCTGTGTACCCTGTACTCATTTGCACAATATTTCAATCATCGTCCGATATGACTTAATGCTGGAGGTTTCTCTTCGTTCTGATAGATCAATTACTGATAACTTCAAATACTATGTAACCTGTACTCATTTGAACATTTATTCATTTATCGTCAGATATTATTTAATGCTGGTTGTTTTCCTTTATTCCGAAAGATCAATGACTCGTAACTCCAAGCTCTATGAACCCTGTAGTCATTTGAACATGATTTCTTTCATCGTCCGATATTACCTAATGCTAGAGGTGTTCTCTTATCCTGGAAGATGAATGTCTGATAACTATAAGCTCTATGAAACCTGGGCTCACATCTGCATCATTTTATTCATCGTCTGATATAGCTTTTCCTTGGGATCATTACCTTGTCCTGACAGATGATCGTCTGTTAGCTCTCAGCTATCTGTATCCTGTTCTCATTTAGACAACAGTTCATTCATCGTCCGATATGACTTAACATTGGACGTTTTCGCCTATCCTGAAAGATGATCGTCTTGTAAATCTAAGCTCTATGTATCCTGTACTCATTTTGAAAACATTTCATTCATCGGTCGATATAACCTAACATAGAAGGTTTTCCTTTAATCTGAAAGAAGAATGCGTGGTGTCTCAAAGGTCTATGTACCATGTACTCATTTGAACATTATTTCATTTATCGTCAGATATGACTTAATGCTGGAGGTTTTCCTTGATTCTGAAAGATGAAAGACTTGTATCTCTAAGCTCTTTGTACCCTGTACTCAGTCGAACTGATTTCTTTCATAGTCCGATATTACTAAACGCTGGAGGGTTTCCCAGTTCCTTAAAAGATTAATGTCTAGTAACTGTAAGCTCTATGTTACCTGGACTCATTTCTGCATCATTTCATTCATCATCCGATATAACTAACTTAATGTTGGAGGTTGTACCTAATCCTGAAAAATGAACGACTGGTAAGTGTAAGCTCTATGTACCCTGTACTCATTTATAGCACGTATCATTCATCATTCGATATGACTTAACATTGGAGGTTCGCTCTTATACTTAAACATGAATATCTGGTTACGTTAAAATACATGCACCCTGTATTCATTTGAACATTATGACATTTATTGCCTGATATGACTTAATGCTGGAGGTTTTCCTTTATCGTGAAATATCAATGACTGGAAACTTTAAGATCTCTGCGCCCTGTATCCATTTGAACATTATTCTTTTCATCGCCCAAAATAACTAAATTCTGGACGCTTTACCCTATACTAGAAGATGAATGTCTAGTAAATATATGCTCTATATACCCTGTGCTCATTTGAACATTGTTTCCTTCATCGTCCGATATGACTGGTATCTTCGCTGAAGGGGTTTTTCTTTACTCTGTAAAACGAACGGCTGGTAACACTTAGCCCTATGTACCCTGTACTCATTTTGATAACATTTCATTCTTTGTCCAATATGAGTTGACATTGCAGGTTTTTGCTTAACCTGAAAGGTGAATGGTAACTATCAGCCCTATGTAACTTCGACTGATTTGAACATCATTTCATTCGTCGTCCGATATGATTTAACGTTGGGGTCTTTACCTTATTCTGAATGATGAACGTCTGGTAACCTTAAGCTCTATGTACGCTGTACTCATTTCGAAAACATTACATTCATCGTCCGATACCACTGAACACTGAAGGTCTACTGTAATCCTTAAAGATGAAAGCCTGGTCACTTTAAGCTCTATGTACCCTGTATTCATTTTAACATTACTTAATTCATCGCCCGATAACATTTATTGCTTAAAGTTCTGCTTAATCATTAAAGATAAATGACTGGTAACTCTAAGCTCTATGTACCCTGCACTTATTTACATATTACTTCATTCATTGTCCGATACAGCTGAACGATTGAGGTTTTACATTATCCTGAAATATGAACTTCTGTTAATTTTAAGCTCTTGGTACCCTGTACTCATTTAGACAACATTTCATTCCTCATCCGATATGACTTAGCTTTGGAGGTTTGCTGTTTCCCTTAAAGATGAATTTCTGGTTACTGTAAGCTCTATGTACCCTTTAATTCACTGTACATTCTTTCAGCATCGTCCGGTATGACTTAACGTTCGAGGCTTTCTTTTATCCAGAAATATAAATGTCTGGTCATTCTAGGCTCTATGTACCACGTTCTCATTTGAACATTATTTCATTCATCGTCCGATATTCTGGACGTTTTCCCTTATGCTGAAAGATGAATGTTAGGAAGCTTTAAGCTCTATGTAACCTGGACTAATTTCTGCATCATTTCATCCATCTTCCTACATGACCTTCTGCTAGAGGGTTTTGTTTATCCTGAAAGATAAACTCTATCTACCCTGTACTCATTTGAACATTATTTCTTTCCTAGCCCGATATTACTTAATTCTGGACGATTTCTACTATACTGAAAGATGAATGTCTGGCTCTATGTACCACGTTCTCATCTGAACATTATTTCATTCATCGTCCGATATTCTGGACGTTTTCCCTTATGGTGAAAGATGAATGTTAGGAAGCTTTAAGCTCTATGTAACCTGGACTAATTTCTGCATCATTTCATCCATCTTCCGACATGACCTTCTGCTAGAGGGTTTCGTTTATCCTGAAAGATAACCTCTATGTACCCTGTACTCTTTGAACATTATTTCTTTCATCGCCCGATATCACTTAATTCTGGACGTTTCCTCCTATCCTGAAAGATGAATGTCTGGTCATTATAAGCTCTATGTACCCTGTACTCATTTGAACATTATTTCTTTCATCGCCAGATATTACTTAATTCTGGACGTTTTCTCCTATCCTGAAAGATGAATGTATGGTCATTCTAAGCTCTATGTACCCTGTACTCATTTGAACATTATTTCTTTCATCGCCAGATATTACTTAATTCTGGAGCTTTTCTCCTATCCTGAAAGATGAATGTCTGGTCATTCTAAGCTCTATGTACCCTGTACTCATTTGAACATTATTTCTTTCATCGCCAGATATTACTTAATTCTGGACGTTTTCTCCTATCCTGAAAGATGAATGTCTGGTCATTCTAAGCTCTATGTACCCTGTACTCATTTGAACATTATTTCTTTCATCGCCAGATATTACTTAATTCTGGACGTTTTCTCCTATCCTGAAAGATGAATGTCTGGTCATTCTAAGCTCTATGTACCCTGTACTCATTTGAACATTATTTCTTTCATCGCCAGATATTCCGAAATTCTGGGCGTTTTTCCCTATCCTGAAAGATGAATGTCTGGTAACTATGAGCTCAATGTACCCTGTACTCATTTGAACATTATTTCGTTCATCGCCAGATATTACTTAATTCTGGACGCTTTTCCCTATTCTGATAGTTGAATATCTGGTAACTTTAAGCTTTATGTACCCTGTACTCATTTCGACAACATTTCATTCATCGTCCGATACGACTGAACACTGAAGGTTTTCTGTAATCCTTAAAGATGAATACCTGGTCACTTTAAGTTCTATGTACCCTCTATTCTTTTTAACATTACTTAATTCATCGCCCGATAATATTTATTGCTTATGGTTCTGCTTTATTATTAAAGATAAATGACTGTTAAATCTAAGCTCTATGTACCCTGCACTTATTCACATATTACTTCATTCATTGTCCGATACGGCGAAACGAAGGGGCTTTATATTATCCTGAAATATGAACTTCTGTTAATTCTAAACCCTTGGTACCCTGTTATCATTTAGAAAACGTTTCATTCCTCATCCGATATGACTTAGCATTGGAGGTTTGCTCTTTTCCTTAAAGATGAATATCTGTTTACTGTAAGATCTATGTACCCTGTAAAACATTGTAAATGCTTAGTGCATCGTCCGTTTTGGCTTAACGTTCGAAGTTTTCTTTTATCAAGAAAGATAAATGTCTGGTCATTCTAAGCTCTATGTACCACGTACTCATTTAAACATTATTTCATTCATCGTCCGATAAGCTGGGCGTTTTTGTTATGGTGAAAGATGAATGTCAGGAAACATTAAGCCCTATGTAACCTCGACTCATATTTGCATCATTTTATTCATCGTCCGATATTACTTTCTCCTAGAAGATTTCCTTTATCTTGAAAGATAACCTCTATGTACCCTGTACTCATTTGAACATTATTTCATTCATCGCCCCATATTACTTAATTCTGGACGTTTTCTCCTATCCTGAAAGATGAATGTCTGGTCATTCTAAGCTCTATGTACCTTGTACTCATTTGAATATCATTTCTTTCAACTCCCGGTATGACTTAACTCTGGACGTTTTCCCCTATCCTGGAAGATGAAAGTCTGGCAAGTATAGGCTCTATATACCCTGTACTTATTTGAACATTATTTCCTTCATCGCCTGATATTACTTAATTCTGTACTTTTTCCTGATTCTGGAAGATGAATGTCTGGTCATTCTAAGCTCTATGTACCCTGTACTCATTTGAAAATTATTTCGTTCATCGCCCGATATGACTTAATTCTTGACGTTTTCCCCTATCCTGGAAGATGAATTTCTGGCAAATATAAGCTCTATGTACCCTGTACTCATTTGAGCATTCTTTCCTTCATCGCGCGATATTACTTAATTCTGGACTTTTTCCCTTATTCTGAAACACCAATGGCTGGTCATGCTAAGCTCTATGTACCCTGTACTCATTTGAACATTATTTCTTTCATCGCCAGATATTACTTAATTCTGGACGTTTTCTCCTATCCTGAGAGATGAAAGTCTTGTAACTATAAGCTCTATGCACCCTGTACTCATTTAGACAACATTTCATTCATCATCCGATATGACTTAACATTGGAGTTCTCCTCTTATCCTTAAAGTTGATTGCCCGGTCAGTTTAAGCTCTATGTACCATGTACTCATTTGAACATTATTCCGTTCATCGTTAGATAAGGCTTAATGCCGGAGGTATATCCTTCATTCTGAAATGTGAAATCCTTGTAACTCTAAGCTCATTGTACCCTGTACGCAGTCGAACCTGATTTCTTTCACTGTCCGATATTACTTATCGCTGGATGGTTTCCCAATTCCTGAAAGATTAATGTCTAGTAACTATAAGCTCTATGTAACCTGGACTCATTTCTGCACCATTTCCTTCATCTTCGGATATGACTTAACTTTGGAGGCTGTACGTAATCCTGAAAAATGAACGACTGGTAACTGTAGGCTCTATGTACCTTGTACTTATTTATAGCACGTTTCATTCATCATCCGATATGACCTAACATTGGAGGTTTGCTCTTTTACTTATAGATGAATATCTGGTTACCTTAAGCTCTATGTACCCTGTACTCATTTGAACATTATTACATTCATTATCTGATATGACTTAATGCTGGAGGTTTTCCGTTAGCGTGAAATATGAATGACTGTAAACTATAAGCTCTAGGCACCCCGTACTCATTTGAGCACTATTTCTTTCATCGTCGAGTACGACTAAATGCTTGAACGTTTCCTTCATTCTGAAAGAAGAACGACTGCTAACTATAAGCTCTATGTAACCTGTACTCATTTGAAAATCATTCCAATAATCGTCCGATATGACAATGCTGAAGTTTTCCTTTATTCTAAAACATGAATGATTGGTAACTCTAACCTCTATGTTCCCAGTACTCATTTGAACATTATTTCCTTCATCGGCCGATGTGACTGGTATCTTCCCTGCAGGGGTTCTCCTTTACTGTGTAAAACAAACGGCTGGTAACACTTAGCCCTATGTACCCTGTACTCATTTTGGTAACCTTTCATTCTTTGTCCGAAATGACTTAACATTGGAGGTTTTGCTTAACCTTAAAGGTGAATGGTAACTATCAGCCCAATGTAACTTGAACTGATATTAAGATCATTTCATTCGTCGTCCGATATGATTTAACGTTGGGGTCTTTACCTTATTCTGAATGATGAACGTCTGTTAAATCTAAGCTCTAAGAAACCTGTACTCATTTAGAAGGCATTTTATTCATCGTCCGAAATGACCTTAACATTGGAGTTTTTACGTTAATCTGAAAGATGCACGTGTGGTAACTTTAAAATCTATGTACGCTGTACTCATTTAGAAAGCGTTTCATTCATCGTCGGATATGACTGAACACCGAAGGTTTTCTGTAGTCCTTAAACATGATTTCTGGACACTTTAAGCTCTATGTACCCTGTATTCATTTTAAAATTACTTAATTCATCGCCCGATAACATTTATTGCTTAAGGTTCTGCTTTATTGTTAATGGTAAATGACTGCTAGCTCTAAGCTCTATGTACCCTGCACTTATTTAAATATTACTTCATTCATTGTCCGATACGGCGGAACGAAGGGGGTTTTACATTATCATGAAATATTAACTTCCTTTAATTCTAAGCCCTTGGTACCCTACACTCATTTACACAACATTTCATTCCTCATCCGTTATGACTTAGCTTTGGAAGTTCGCTCTTTTCCTTAAAGATGAATATCTGGTTACTTTAAGCTCTATGAACGCTGTAAATCATTGTAAATTCTTTCATGCATCGTCCGGTATGACTTAACGTTCGAGGATTTCTTTTACCCAGAAAGATAAATGTCTGGTCATTCTAAGCTCTCTGTGCCACGTACTCATTTGAACATTATGTCATTCATCCTCCGATATGCTCGACGTTTTCCCTTATGGTGAAAGGTGAATGTCAGGAAGTTCTAAGCCCTATGTAACCAGGACTCATTTCTGCATCATTTCATCCATTGTCCGATGTGACCTTCTTTTAGAGGGTTTCCTTTATCCTTAAAAATAACCTCTATATACCCTGTACTCATTTGAACATTATTTCTTTCATCGCCCGATATTACTTAATTCTGTACGTTTTCCCCTATTCTGAAAGATGAATGTCTGAGCATTCTATGCTCTATGTACCCCGTACGCATTTGAACATTCTTTCGTTCACCTCCCGCTATTACTTAATTGAGGACGTTTTCCCCTATTCTGAAAGATGAATGTTTGAATTCTAAGCTTTTGTAACCTGTACTCATTTTAACATTATTTCTTTCATCGCTCGATTTTACTTAAATCTGGACGTTTTACCCTATTCTGAAAGATGAACGTCTGGTCATTCTAAGCTCTAATATCCCTGAACTCATTTGAACATTACTTCTTTTACCCCCGATATTACTTAAATCTGGACGTTTTCCCCTGTTCTGAAAGATGAATGTCTGGTCATTCTAAGCCCTATATACCCTGTACTCATTTGAACATTGTTTCTTTTACCTCACGATATTACTTAAATGAGGACGTATTCCCCTATTCTGAAGGAAGAATGCCTGGTCATTCTAAGCTCTATGTACCCTGTATTCATTTGAACATTATTTCTTTCATCGCCCGATATTACTTAATTCTGGACGTTTTCCCCTATTCTGAAGGATGAATGTCTGGTCATTCTAAGCTCTTTGTCCCCTGTACTCATTTGAACATTATTTACTTCATCACCGATATTACTTAATAGAAGATGTTTTCCCCTAATCTGAAAGATGAATGTCTGGTCATTCTAAGCTCTATGTACCCTGTACTCATTTGAACATTATTTATTTCATCACCGATATTACTTAAATGAGGACGTTTTCCCCTATTCTAAAAGACGAATGTCTGGTCATTCTAAGCTCTATGTACCCTGTACTCATTTGAACATTATTTCCTTCATCGCCCGTAATTACTTAATTCTGGACGTTTTCGCCTATTCTGATAGATGAATGTCTGGTCATTCTAAGCTCTATGTACCCTGCACTCATTTCAACATTATTTATTTCATCGCCCGATATTACCTATTTCTGGATGTTTTCCCCTATTCTGAAAGATGAGTGTCTGGTCATTCTAAGCTCTATGTACCCTGTATTCATTTGAGCATTATTTCGTTCGTCGCCCAAAATTGTTTAATTCTGGAAAATTTCCCCGCTCCAGAAGTTCAAGGATCCTGCCTCCACTACCTTGTTTTCGCCGCTTTTAATTAACCGTGGCTTGACAGCCTTGTTTCCTGTTGTTTTAGAGGTATACATAATACACAAAAACACTTAGGCTTAAGGCGGGACTCGAACCCGTGACTGTCTATACGGCAGAACGTCCGCGGCTCGTGTTACCTAAAAACGGTGCGTACTAATGGGCAGTAGTGCTGCTCGTATCCTGGTAAGTGTACAGTAACGGTAACCTGGATCTAGAATATAATTAAAATTCAAAGCTGGAGATTCGGTTATGTACCAAACTGGTTTATAAGTTGAGCATCTTCAAGGATGACACCTGAATATTTTCAAGAAAATTTCACAAGAGTAAACTACACTTTACTTAAAGAACTTTTGAAAACCTAAATTTTGTCAAATATATATCCAATGATTAATTAAAGTGCTAAATGTTCATAATATCTTTTTATGAGAAATTAAATACATAAGCTCTATCTGTAGTGAATGCTTTCAGAGGTCCTTTTCATTCCTTTTAATGAAATATTTCACATAAATGTAAAGTATTAAAGGTAGAATATATCTTGTTAGAAGATCTAGCTGTAGTGTCATTAATCCTGTTATTTCTTTCTTAGCCAATCCGATAGTTCAAAAATATTATTGTGATTACTTCGCAAAATAACTTTTATCCAAAATCCGAACGACCTGCAATGCACTACACGTCACCTGTTTGTTGATGGATGGAAAAGTGGTTAGAACCAGCAGTAAACCTTTCACTTGGGGCACTCACCTTGCGCCACTCTCCTGAACCATATATGTATACAGCAGCTCTATAACCAGCTCGGGATATCATTTGTAAACACCTGAGCACTTTCGTACTAATGCCGGTTTTATATCACAACTAAGAGTACTTCCAGCTTAATGAGAAAATTAATAAATGAATAAATTTAGTAGAACCTTAACTTGTTTCACTTATATATGCTTTGGTAGACTTTCATTTTAAGACACAATAATAATTGTCGGACTGTATGGATTTCGTATGCAATATAGCTTACTACCGCCTACATTTAGGATCTGTTTACATCAAGTTCAATAACTTCAAGAATGATTGGCGAAAGTATTGAAAAACATTTCATAGTAACAAAGTTAAAGAAAAATTCCCCGTAAACTTTCACCTCGACAAAATTAACTCCAATTATTTTAAGTCAAGTAATATATGGTCAGAATAGTTTATACGATACGAAATGAACATTATAAATTTTCTGGAAATGCCGCCTTTATTCCATTTCATTGTTGATGCTGCCGTGTAGGTGTAACACCATTGGTTTATTCCCGCCTTATCCAAAATACCGCAAAAAACCCTAGAATCCAGCCTCTGGTTTATGTGCCACTGTATATCAATGTGGCGTTTGATTTTAAGTATATATTTCTCATTACGCAAATATAAATATTTGTAACAAAGAAACTTCACTTATCTAAAGAAAATGATCTCAAATATTAAATTTATAAGATATAGCTATATAATTCACATTGGTAAGAGATATTGATGGGTTTCTTACTTCTCTGGGTTTAAACATAGTAAGAAATAATACTAAATTGGATCTTGGTATTTATAGGAAGTTTACCAATATAGGTAACAATATAAAAATAAATTTTAACATTTATTCATATACTTTTGCTGTTTTAATTGTTTGAATTATAGATTAATAAATATATCCCTGAATAAAGAGTTCCGATATGCCTTAAAGTTGGAGGTTTCGATTATCCTGAAAAATGAATGTCTGGTTACTCTAAGCTCTATGCATCCGGTACTTATTTGAAAATTATTTCGTTCGTCGTCCTAAATGACTTAACGTTGGTGTTTTATATTCCCTTAAATTCTTAAGTTATGGAAAGCACTATTAATAGATAAGATAAATTATTACAGCTATAGCAATTTCCAGCTACGCGTCATCTCTACTTCCTGCTAACTGAGACTTAAATCCTGTGTCTCTGAGATCGCAGAAAACACGCGGGAAATTTGAACTGCAGGTTTTACACAGTTTTCTCTTTGAGCTGTATTTCTGGTTTAAAATAAAGCTTTCTTTACACGTCGTGCATAAGGGGTAGAGGAGTGCTTGCGTTCTATAAGGAAATTAATTGTACAGATTATGCCACAGATACATATTTTGGGGTCACTTAAATCCAAAAAAAAAAAAAAAAAAAAAAATGTTATATTCCCCAAAACCCAAATCTGGATATTCGGTTAAATAACAAATCAGTATATAAATTCATCTACTTTAAGGATAACCAGCGAACGCCCTCTGTCTCCTCTCGCCTCACCCTTCCTCCCGGAATACCCCACTAGGGGAATAGGTGCAGTAGAACAAGATTGATAGCAAAGCCCAGGCCCTCCCAAATGTGAGCTGTCCGGATTATGTTGGAATCGAGCACAGTATCAAACCGCAGCCTTGATGACACTTCATTTGGAGAGGCACCGTTGTAGTTACCTGTAAAAGGGTTATTTCAGGGTTTGTTCCTATTTTGGAAGACGATTATTGGGTAATTCCACACTTGTGGACTCTGTGCTCGTTTGAACATAATTTTACCAATCTCAATTATAGTCCAATATCACTTAATTTTACAGTGCTTAAGGTTTCGAAAAAGGAAGAACGCTGTTCCAAAGCCAGAAAGTATATTATTACGAACAGGGGCGCCGGGGTAGCGCGGTGGTTTCGTTCGCGGCTCCCGTTCTAAGGGTCCCGAGTTCGATTCCCGGCTCTGGGGTTGGCGATTTTAAGTCGGCCCTATCCACGCCTTCACCTCTGTCTAGCACACGTGAAGTATCCCCTATGCCCAACGTGGTTCGGAGTCCACGGTAAAAACTGTAGGTCCTCTCACCTCACCGCCATCTTCACTATCACCCTATCATCGGAGGTAATGGACACCGCCCTCTGGGTGCCTCCACCTGAGAAATGGGTCCGGTCATCGCTTGGTGGGGTGAGGTTACCCCGAAGGCCAAGGTTGCCATGTGGGGAGCGTTAGTAACTAACTAACTATTATTACGAACATTTGTTACTTTATTGTTTTTGTGAAATAACTGCACCGATTTTATCATAATACCGAACTTAAATATATCTGCACGACAAACAAAATGTATATGTTGCATTTCAAAGTTATAGAACGTTAGGTCCGCTTCATTCTGAATTGCTATTGCATAATTTACTGTAACTGGTAAATAATTACATATCCGCTAGTAGTAGTAGTAGTAGTAGTAGTAGTAGTAGTAGTAGTAGTAGTAGTAGTAGTAGTAGTAATAGTAGTAATAGTAGTAGTAGTAGCAGTAGTAGTAGTAGTAGTAGTAGTAGTAGCTGCAGCAGTAGCAGTAATGCCAGGAATATTAAAAACAAAAGTAATATTAAAATGGTACTAATATTAGAAGCTGTAATGTTAGCTCTTTTCGTCATGGAGAAAACTTGCAATCTAGCAGTAGTAGATTTGATGTAGCAGCAGCACAATTATACGCAGTTGGAGCAGCAGAAGTGATTTAACATTTGTAGAAAAGTGAGTTGAGAATATACCTACAATATAACACACAAACCTTTAGTCATGAGATGATACATGTGTTCAAATTGTAAGGATTTACCGCTAAATGCTGCCTTATTTATAATTATCATGGCTTGCTAACCATAGATGGCGCTAGAGGCAAAATCTTATAGCTAGGAAAGTGATTTATAATTCTTTATAAGGTTTTATATCAAACTTTATTTCGACACATTCGATATGTGTTAGATTTAATAATATTTTGTGTCCCGACATATAACATCGCCTATATTGTATACTGAGAGAATATTCAATGTACAAATCATTGTTTATGGGAAACGAAGCACTCTTTAGTTTGTGTAAGTGGAGCTACGTCCGGTCATGTTTCGTATATATACTTCTAATACAGTAGCACCAATTGTAGGTTTTGGTCCCAATTATTTTATTAATCATAAATCAGTCATTTGAAAACATCTCCACAACCACACGAGCTTTGTACTGTGTGACATATGGAACAAAGGTCATGAGTATATTACTAATTATTCAATATATTTAATATATTTACATATATTTCTAATTATTATGGCTTGCATATTTATATTTAATATTTTTCTCAACTATGAAGTCGTTATTACATTCTTGTAATGTCTTAAGCAGACAAATAAAATGAAACGTCAAAGAGAACATATAATGACTATGTGTTAAAGGGTTCCACTAATGCATACCTACTGTCATTTTTGTTACCAACACAAGGACTGTTCCGGGGTCTGTTCTTATTCTGGAAGACGAAAATTGGGTAATTCTACTCTTGTGGACCATGGGCTCATTTGATCATAATTTCCATAATTTTATTTATTGTTCTGTATGACTTAACGTTACAGTGCTTAAATTTAAGAAAAAAAAAACTACAAAACTGTCACAACGCCAGAGACGATATAATTACTAAAATTTGTTACGTTATTTTCTGTGACATATCTCTAAGAACTTGATAAAACTCCGTACTTTAGTGTATCTGCATAACAAACAAAATGTATATGTTGAATTTCTCATCAGGTCTTGCTGCCCAAGGATGGCTCTAGGGGCAACATCTTACAGCTGGAAAGGAGATTTATAATTCTTTATAAACTTTTGTATCAAACTGCATTTATGTAATTAAGATAAGTATAAGATTTAGTACTGTTTTGTGTACTGACAACAAACAACAGCTATAATGTATACTGAGAGAATATTCAATCGACAAATCGTTGTGTGTGGAAAAGGAAGTACTCTTTAGTTTGTATACATGGCAACTACGGTCGGCCATATTTCGTATATAGCCTGCTAATACACTTGCGCCATTTGTAACTTTTGGTACCATTAAAATTATTAATTATAAATCAATCATTTGGAAATGTTTCCACAACCACACGACTTTTGTACTGTGTGATATATATAACAGAAGTTCTTGAGCATTTCCAGATGTGTTATTGTGTGTCAGAGGAACATCTTTTTTTAACATTTCCTTCGACTTATTTATTACTAATTTCCACTTACGCAACTTACACTACTCGCTCAGTGACATTCATTTAAAGTTCTTATAAATTCCATTCGCATATCTCTGTTTTCATACTTCTACCAATTATTATTATTACCGGTTATCATATACTTCATACTATTTGAAACAAACAACTAAACAGTCCAATTGTTTACTTTTATCCTTTGGTTTATATTCACTTAAGAATTCAGAGCCACTATCTGGTAACGGAATATCGAATTTCGTTACGGATGAGTTATCTGGATAAGGTTTATTTATTGTGTTTATCCTTATGTAACTGACAAAATCTCTGTTTGAAGAAGCTTTCAATGTTTTGAGTAATAACAGCTCGTCCATCAATCACCGCCTTATCGCCTTTATTTTTAGCATTAGGTGAACTTTAAAATTGTATTTGCTATGTACTTGGATATCAAAATTTGGGTAAAAGTTTTCAGACTATTCCCCGATACCTAAAACTCGATTTCATATGGAATCGCCATAAATTGCTTTAGAGACTCACTAGCTTCATATTTTTGAGTCACTCACATAACATTGAATTCGAACTATTCTGTAAAAGAAACACCAACATTGCATTGGCACGTTCTGTAAGAACGGGAAAGAAATGATGATTACCGTATTGCATCTGTAGCATAGAAATATTGTCAGATTCTTTCTTTTCCTTTTCTTCTTTCTTCAGTGACATGTTGGGAGATGACGATCTAAGAGTGATAAATTCTGATTTCTTATAAAATGAAAAGATATGCACCTAACACATATGCTAATCCTGAAGGTGTGTTTTTCGGGAGTCTTAGAATTTATTTGTGTTACTCTCTGGCCAACACGGTTCAGATACAACTTGAAGAGAGTAGATTTCCTAGCATCAGACCACTACGCCATCCTCCTGGAAATCATGCAAGCGCCCCCATCACGTCCCGAGAAGCTCATCAGAAACTATAATAAGACCGACTGTCTATGCTTCTATAATCAACTAGACGCCAAACTCCCAAGTATACCACATCAGCTGGAATCCGCCGGCGAAGTCGAAATCGCCGCTGAAACACTGGAACGAGCCACACAAGAAGCCATTTCCGCGTCCACGCCCTACAAGCAACCACCAGAAAGAGAATTCCACTTGCCACCCGCGGTCCTCCAACTCATTAACGAAAGAGACCACGAAAGGAGGAAATGGCAGAGAACAAGGAACGTCGTCCACAAAGTCAACATGGCAGTCCTCAACAGCGAAATCAAGACACGAATGAATCAGCAATTGCAAGAACAATGGGATCAACCCCTAGCAAATATACATCCTGGCAACAGCCAAATTTGGCACTCACCAAGTGGCTGATCAAGGAGCCCCTCAACATCCCCCCCACTTACAAAAATGGTGAAAAAACACATATAGCAGAAACAGACGACGACAAAGCAAACACCCTAGCAGACACACTAGCAACAGCCTGTACACCAAACATCCCCACGACGCTCACGAACTTCCACACACGAATCATAGTCTCAGTCAACGACATTCTCCAAAAACCAACATACAATAAGCTCCGGAAAACGCATCCCAGCGAAATTAAATGGCAAATTGCCCACCTCCCCGATAATAAAGCTCCGGGCCCAGACCAAATTCCCAACATGATTCTAAAACACTGGGTGCCATCTGCACTACTACTGTTCTCCAAGATACTGAACTACTGCCTACAGAATGGATACTCTCCCAATCACTGGAAGCATGCACATGTGCTGATGTTCCCCAAGCCCAGAAAAGACCGGCGGAACCCCAATAACTATAAACCGATCAGCCTGCTCAACACCATGAATAAAGTAGCGGAAAAAATCATACTCAAAAGGATAATCACTTTCCTCAAGAGACATAACACGTTAATAGCGTAACAATTTGGATTCAGAGCCAACCACTCAACAACCCATCAGCTTCTCAGATGCATTGAAAACATCACACAAGGCTTCAACCAAAACCAAAGTACAGGCATACTCTTCCTGGACATCCAACGCTCTTTCGACACCGTACATCATCCCAGCTTACTGTATAAGATCAAAAAACTTGGCTTCAGCGCCACCCTCACCAAACTCATCGTCCACTATCTACAGGGACGCACTTTTGCAGTAACCACGCCAGACGCCACATCTGCGAAGAAATCTCTCCAAGCAGGAGTACCCCAAGGAAGCACCTTATTACCGGTCCTATTCACCATCTACGTCAATGACCTACCAAAAACCCTCAACACAATACTCTACATGTACACAGACGACACTGCTATCGCCACCCTATCCAAAAGACCATCAATCATCCGCGAATGCCTCCAGAACGCACTTGAGGAGCTACAGACATGGCTTGAAAGGTGGCGCATAAACGTGAACTCGAAAAAATCGCAACTCGTGCTATTTACGAAAAGGATATCACACAAGAGACCCCTACCACCATTAAGGTTATCCGGAAGCCACATACCATAGACGAATCAAGCAAAATCCTTAGTCGTCAATATGGACACGGGATTAACCTTCGCCCAGTACGTTAGGAATATCAGAAGCCTGGCGTACGCCCGGCTACGACGCATCTACCCACCTTTCAACCTTAAGAACAACCTCAGCTTAAAACTAGGGTTAACCCTTTACAAGACCCTGATACGCCAACTGATGACATATACGGCTCCTGCATGAGGTCACTGCGCCCCAACACACATTAAAACACTCTAAGACGTTCAAAACAAGATCATCCGACTAGCAGCCAAGGTCCCCAGAAGCGCACCCACAGACATACTACACGAACAGCTCAACTTTCACCCAAAGGTAAGTGTCCTAGCATGATACCCACCAAACCTTCCATATGCATCAGCATGCCAAACCTACCCGCCCTGGACTCATGGGCCAAGAGCTGGCCCTGGCTCCACGTCTTTCATAGAGTTACGCACTAACCCCAGGTTACGTAAAGCGGTACCTGGCATCATAACACGAGCTTCCTTCCATGCGTTAGCTAGAGTAGTTAGTGCATGGTAGGGGAGGCGATGTAGATCCCTTTCGGATGATCGTTACCGGGGCTGGCGGAGGAGGGGCCAGCCCTACTTATAAAAAATGATAAAAAAATGAACGCTTCAGACGCAGCCAAACTCTGCAAGAAAGCTTCGACCGCGCCACTGATGATGTCTACCGTAGTTGTGGACGAAACGTTTGGTTCTTACTTCAACAGACCACGGCAAAACAGCCCGGAAACAACCAATTGTGCTAAGTAGCATTATTGTATTACACGCAAACATTCCACAACTACATTTCACCATCCCTACCACAGATTATCCCCTTAGGTCTAACACTTTTGGAAAATGTTTCTTTTCCAAAAATAAAATGGCTCTTTTTGTAGAAATAATAATTCCGACCTGTTCTGCATTATTTGTTTATATTTATGCCTTTCTCAAGTAAACTAAGCGAATAACGACATCCTGTATCCTGGCCATAGAAAGAGAATGGAACTTCAAATCCATCACATAGCGAACAGATATACTACGACTAAATCTTAAGGCTACAGGATTCTCCAATTTTAATTTTGCCCTAAAAGTCTACAAACATCAAAAGTCTACATGAAACACGGAGAGACATAACCATTTGTAAGGGTTGTTAAAATTAAATTACAAAAAAAAAAAAAAAAAACCTTATGTTCGAAAGTAAGTTCTCGGATACTATAACCGAGGAGAACATTTGGTGCAAGTGCTCGAGGTCATTAGAATTGATTTCTCTGAAGTTCGCCGCGTAAAGTGTCACAGGTTCGAATCCCGCCTTGGGCGTTGTGTATATGTGTAATAACACAGATATTCAACATGCAAAATACAAACGACGAAAAAAAGGAAAATGAAATATATACCTATATTTACTTAAAAACCTCAAGATCATTTACTTGTTTTTGAAAAGAAGTTTTTGGGCAATACATACCAGAACATTTGCTTGTATTGTTTACAAGTACTAGAGCGGACGTCTTTGACGTTCCGCCGGCTAAAGCGTCGCGGGTACGAGACCCTCTTTGGGCATGTTGTTTATGTATACTTTCTACAGTACAGTCCACAGATTCTCCTCTGATTCCCTTTCACTGCCATGGAAGCAGTCGTTCTATAAACAAGTAAAAGCCTTGCAAGATAACTGGCATCCTACACGAATCTGCAAGCTCCGAGTTTGCCGATAGGCGCCACAGGTAAAATAACGAGCTATTTGGAACTGAAAGTTGCTAGACAACCAGTCTCGGGAGATCTGACCGGTTCTGGCAGATCGGTAGAAAATTACGAGAAAAGAAATGTGAAGGTTAAATCGCTTGGAATTTCCATTATTCTCTGAACAAAAATGATGTATAATTTGGATACTGGTTCCTCAATTTAAGGGCTGTTTGCCGGCGGCAACAGATGCAACATTAACTTCTCGCTACTGAATAGTACAGTTACGGCAGTGGGTGAAAGTTAAAGAATTGTGCATAATAAGTCAAAGATGTTCAAAACTGAAAGTACAATGAAGGAAAAACTTAAACGCCTTCTAAATATCGCCCACAACCAAAAAGTATCCAAATTGATGGTTTGAGAAGTGTGTTGTGCGCAGTTATCTCGGGTTTTAGGAACAGAGAAGAGAAATTGCTACAGTACATAAACTTATGAATATTGTTAAAGAAAGTATCCAATTTTAAAGGTCAGAAGGACATATTTTGGAGTGTACTTAAAGATATGGGATATTGTTCGGCAAGAGAAAAGTATGCGTCATGTTACGTAAGCCGTACTGACATTTTGATGATCAGAATGTACTACCCTCTATTCCAGCCTTATCTGACCTCTCTAAAACGTGTTCTGCTACACCACTGTCCCTTCAAGATTAGACTTACTCATCAGAGAACTAATAAATAGAAACCGTTAGCGACATTTCTGGTTTTGAGATTGCTAAAGCAGGACGGAAAAATTTTGAGAAGCTCCTTTTGTAGGCGAATTACGACATTTACAGCATGAAAATTGACAAGAACGACAAATAAAAGTACAAATTCGCAGCTAACATCGGTCCATGAGAGTCCTTTGCGACACAACTGCCCATGTATACGATACAAGGTATGCTCGGAAAGTGTAGGTGTTGGTTCATAAGACGAAAATTGAGTAGACGTGACAATGCCTTCTTACAGCTGATGCTTTATTCAAACTACAAAATTTTGAGAACGTGTCTCAATACATAGTCTCAGACTGTAATAGTAATGTCATACATCTCAGCTATCGGAGATAACTCGAGCTCGGTTTTTACATATTTGCAAGTTTTATTCCATAATATTGAAGCATTTGCATGTAAGACGATATTTTTAGACTTTTTCGGGAAAGCGAATCTCTTAGCATGTGTGTAAAAATATTCTATTGACTCTGGACTGTTTTAACAATCTCTTTATAAGCAGTAAAAGAAAATAATAATACCAGTATTATCACTGCTTGACAGTACTGTGATACAATGGGTTTCGAAGGGTAGTGAATTTTATCATAAAAACCCGAAGAATTCTACAAAAATTAGCAGCTGTGGATGCAGCAACTAAAGGGAGCCCGTTAAGAAAAAAACAATCTTCTCAGTCAAACACAAAGCCTGACTTTGGATACTGAAGATCTATGGGTGATTTCATAACATAATTTGAAGCAATAAGGGAGTCTGTTCACATCAAACTTCTCAGCAATGAGTGGCACAGTGCTAGCCCTAGCTGTGTAGGGTTATCTTGTATTGAATCAAATCACCTTCATCGAATCCCTAATAATAACTTTCAACAAGAAGGTGGGAGCATGCATTTTGCAAGTCTCCAAGCTGGATAATAGTTTATAAGTCTCCAAGCTGGATAATAGTTTATTAAAAACGTACAAAGTTCTACATTTTGTTACTTTCTCTGCATTTCCATGTTAGGTATTGAATGCGCAGGCACGTTTCATTTTCCGCAAACATCTTATTACACTGGGCGACAACGAAAATGTTTCGGGCTTAAAAATAGTGAATTTACATGCATTTCCATCTGCTGTATTCAAAAATCACCACAAAAATGATAGATTAGCTCTTGTTTTGAAGATAAAGTGACATTTCATTTTTAGAATGAAGATTTTAAATTTGGGGTATTTTCTGGGAGAGGGAGAGGATTTGGCACACCTGTCAAATAACATCAGAGAGAAATTCTTGAAATTATGTGATGAAAAAGTTAAGGAATGCATTTTTGTCGGACCATATATAAGAGAACTTGTAAACGATGCTGCATTTGACCAAATTTTGGGAGGGGAAAGAAAGGGAAGCTTGGAAAGCCTTCATGGTTTTTTTAGGCAGAAAAGGAGATGACAGCTACAAGCATTTGGTGACAGTGCTCGTAACCTTGGATGCAACTTGTCCCTTAAGATCTATTTTCTGCACTCCCACCTAGACTTTTTACCTCCTTCTTGTGGAGCTGTTAGTGATGAACATGGGGAGAGATTCCATCAGGACATTTCTGTTATGGAACAAAGATATCAGCGCCGTTGGAATGAGGTAATGCTTGCGGAATACTGTTGCTTTGGTATAGGGATGCTGCCGAACTCCATCACAAGAGGCAAGCTAAAAGACGACGAAGTCAATAGCCCAACACCTGATTCTCTTCAGACGCGACTATCTGCGAAGTATTTTTCAGCAATTTAGAATTCTTAGCATGTAATTACCTGTTTAAAAAGTCAAATGCACTTTCATTGTGGTTAGCATGTATGTAATTAAAATGTATACCCTTTTCTCAATCCTTTAATATGTAATACTTCCACCTTGTGTATATCATAGAAACTAGAGCTAATACAAGTTTTACATTGTCATATTTGTCTTTCTCAACCGACAATTATAAGGAATTAATTATGGAGTGCTCCAAACATTCAAAAATTATTTTTTATTGCCCAGTGTTATCTGCCATGGTGTTCTTTTGCATACTGTAAATCTTAGACAGCTGCACATCACCTCTACATCTCTGGTTAAGGAAGTTTGTGTAATAAAAGATCATAACTTGTTGGTTTATAAACTACTGGTATTCATCTTTAGTGGAGTTCTAATAAATGTCTGTTACTGACATCTGCAGGCAGCTAATATTAAGAAGACGCTCTCTATATACTGATCCAATACATTGCAACCCCATTGCATTTTGATGACGTCGCTCTTTTTCTGTACCCACTACGAATTGCAACACGTTTGCTATTCACGAGAAAAGTAAACCTAGACCTAAATTTGTAAAGTGGCAGTACGTGTGAAAATGGTGTCAATAGTTAAGTGAGTCTCTCATTACATGCAAAATCCACAAGGTGGCAGCACCAGCAGGTAAACAGTAGTCAATGAAACAATGGCAGTTAGCGCTGTTGCTGAAATACTTTAAAGATGCTTTAGGGGAATGTCATAAGTTCTGTACCCTTTCACATGATAGTAAAGTAAAGAAATAAATTAAATATAAATAAATTATACGAAATTTAAGATTATAATTACATTCGACTGGTTAAGATATGTCAGTTAAACGTAAAAACAAAACAAACAAAAAACATGTACATTTAGACATTATCCTCACGCTCACCAATAATAATTTTCTATAAAAACGCCCAGGCTATAAATGTTTTCACACACACACACACACACACACACACACACACACACACATACACACACACACACACCCACCCACACACACACACACACAAACAAACATTCACTGTTTTTCAAAAGCTTTTCTCATTTTAATCAGATTTTTAAAAGGAGTATTCCTGACAAGTTCTCAATAGCGAAGTTATGTCAGAGGTGTCATACCATCTCTTCCTATTTGATACGTGCTAGAAAAGTAGAAACATGCGGAATTAAAAGATATTCGGTTGTTCTAGGAATTTTGTTCTTTAAAGCCAAAACAAAAACAGCAGATGAATATGCACACAAACAACTCTTCAATCCAGTTTCTATTCAGGTCAGGTACTTTAGAGTTTTTAAGAAATAATACATTACACTCTAAAATTCTTAAACATGGCATCAACTTAATTAATTATTTTAATATTCTCTCAATACAAAATATGTTTTCACGAAAATCTGGTACGTTACAAAATACTATTGCTGTATCTACTTAGGGAAACGGTACCCGGGATCGGACACTCAAGCTTTTACTTCCTTAATGACTTTGGAAATGGGTACAGTCAATATTAAAAGTAATTTTGAACACATGAGTTTTGTGTGTTTCATTCTGCACAAATATGTTACCCGCAGTTACCACTTCCAGGAAAAATCTTTAAACATTCACAAATCTCACCGTTTCCACAATTTCAGAACAAGGAAACCTTGATCGGACAGTCTGAATATTATAAGATCACTTCGTAATTTTAGTGCATCTTCGTATAATATTTTAGAATAAAGGGCGCATCTTTAACAATGGGGATCCCTCTTCAAGACTTGGCACACTTTTCATGAGCCCAACGCTTTTACCTTTAAGTAAATAGAAAAAAAAATATTACAAATCAGTGGAAGAATTTTATGTACTGTAGGCATGATAGGTTAGTCAGAGCATATAGTTTGTTTTATATGAATGAAATTGAATTTAAAGGATTAAGATTGATATATGTGTAATTGATTAATATACTTATAAGAAGTGAATTGATAAAAGGAAGTGTTTAAAGACCTTTTAGTTGGAAATATCTTAAAACAAATTGTAATGTGTTGTTGAACAGCTAATTGAAAGTGTTTGGCATATAGAAAATTTTGAAGGCAACAGAAGTATTTTAAATTATTTGTTTTTTACGTTTCATTATTGTATTTTATAGTATTTTAATATGGGTGTACAGTAGGCAAGATTTATTTATTTTATTTTATTGTACTGTGTTTTAATTTATTCCTTAGACATTAGTTAAGTAAGACAGCGGCAATTTGAAACGTTAAATGTAGCGGCTGTAATACATCGTCGTTTTACAATTGTTTCGGTTAATTGTTTAATATGTCTGTTAATATGGGCTTATTAATGAAAATAACCGATTAATGTACTAAATATTATTTCACTATAAAACATTAATAGTATACATAACCGTGTGTTCAGTAGCAAATAATATGTTATTTTTGCATATTTAGTACCTGCAATGTATTACACCACTATCACCTGTGCATTAATACCACCTTACAAATTTGATTAACATCTCTTAGAAACTGTTTTACTATCATGATTAGTGTTTAATTGCCAAACTTAATGAAGACAGTTTATTTAGAATTTATGGACCTTACTAAGTATATTAATATTCCATATTAAACTCTTCATTATTAAAGCTTGAGATGATCTTGGCAACTAATACGAATGAAGTTACTATACCAGTTTAATTTATTCGGTTTAATAGCATATTGAACATCACTTAAAATATCATTGTATTCCAGGAATTTACCAATGCCAGGATAAGCATAATATTTTTATGAAAAAGTGATCGGTAATAGATAAATTTTCCAGATAATATCGACAGAGTGATTTTAGCACCTTAAAGTCCATAACACATAACGAAGAGAAGAAACGTTAAAAAGGAAAGTCGGAGTAAATACAATGTTTTGTTAACAACCTTTCATTCTTTGGCAATTATACAAGTTATGTGTATGAGGTCAAACGTGGCACGAATTAACACATGACCACCAATGAGGAACGCCGTTATCGAAGAATTCTGTGAGAGTTTGTATTACAATGGTTCCTATTCTGTACGTTATTACATCTAAATTTATAGCAGGTAATTCAGATTGGTAGTGATGAACATATATAAGTTAGCATTAATCAATATTAGGGGACATCAAATGGGCTACACACAATGATCCTTTTAACAAATTTTTAAATACAGTTTTAAAGAATATAAATGCTGGCAACTTGTTGACAAAATAGAAGGTTTACACCCTGAAATGCAGCCCTTATGTAGTCGTGACATTTCTTTTGTGCGAATTTTGTTCATGATACGCCATTTAATTTGGCAACAATTTTATTTAACAACAATTGACCATACAATTTTATTTGACAACCTACCTTTACTCATCCTATTAATTTTGATGGTCCTTCCCAAAATAGTCTCCCCTGAATTAGATGCACTTGTCCCAGCGTTACTGCCACTCTTCAAAGGCATGCTGGAAACCATTTTTGAGAAATCCTTCAAAATCGCCTCCGCAGCCTTCACCACTGCTTCTGATGATGGATAATGCCTCCCACGAAGGCGTTTCTTCAAGCTGGGGAACAGAACAAAGACACATAGGGCTAAATCTGGACTATACGGAGGGTGGGGGTTGCACTTCACGTTGATTTTTGCAAGATATTCAGCAACAACTTTGGGAATATGCAGTCTCGCTTTATAGATTTTAAACGATATCGTTACCTATTTTTAAAACAATAAGCTAATGATATCCTTGAGCTGCCATCTGTACAGTGAGCCATGAAATACGTCGGCAGATCCCACTGCACAAACACCTGTACAACAGTTCTTAAGAACGACAGCGAAATTTGAAATCATACAAAACCATGCCAGCTATAAAACATCGCTTATTCCAAGTGTTTATCGTATTTGTTTAACATTTTCAAGTTGCCTCATTAAATGACAAATTTTTCCATAACTATTTTAATAATCATCAAAGTCTCGATGGCTCAGCAGCTTTGGCCACGGCCTGGCAAAGCCAGTCCAGAAAAAGTACCTTTGAGTCAGTGAAAATGCAATAGCTCCATGTTAATATATGCATGTCACGTGAAAGAACCCCTACGAGACGAAATAATGTCACACAGTTGGCGTAGATAAGCACCGTCGCTAATACAAAAATAAACCCAATCTCCTGCACTCACATGACAAACGATCCTTACAAACATTTATTTTTCTATCTGCTCAGTGGTAAGTTGTAGAATTAGTTTATTAATGATTTCTTTGCAGACAAATAAGGAAAATAAGAGAATGCTGTAGGCTTAAGGGTTACTCAGATTTTATTAGATCTCTTCGCTATATGTTAGATTTGAGATTCCGTTCCCTTCATGTAGGCAGGATATAGCAAGTCGTAATTCTTTTTTTTTTAATTGAAAAGAGAATAGATTTTCGAAAATGTAAGACAATAACATTGAATATCTCGGAGATAATTATTTCCACAGAAATTTATGAGTTTAAAATTTTTTGACTGACCAGATTTTGTTTAATAGGCGTCGTTTAACATTTATCTAAATGGCATTAAGAATAAAGAGGATATTTGAGGACATTCTCAAGAAATTCATAATACAGATTAGATTTGAAATTGAACAATGTTAAATACATGTAGCTAAATCAAATCGTTAAGTGCCATTTTGAGAAAATAAGGGGTAACCTGTGGTAGGGTTTACGAAATTTTGGTATAGAATTTTTGGGTGGAACACAATACTACTGCTTGTTATAAGTAAATAGCAAGCTAGTACTACGAAAAATTGGAGGAATTTAATGTGATGTAAATGAAATGAAATGTTTAGTGTTTAACGCCCGCTTTTACTACATACGGCACCGCAGGAGATGACACTGATGATACATGAAATGAAGATGGAGCACCGGCGGAATGAGATGGCGGGGGAAACAGGAGATCCCGGAGAAAACCCGCCCCAGCGCCATGTTGTCCACCACCAATCTCACTTTGCGGGCGCCTGGGATCGAACCCGGGCCGCCTTGGTGAGAGCCAAGCGGTCTAACCACTGAGCCACGGCGCGGCCCTAATGTGCTGTAGGTTTTTAGTATGGTATGTTAGTCAGAGCAGTGTCATAAATATCCAGAGATTTGTGGTAGAAATGCTGACTATGCCAGTTTCTCCAAATATATTGGAAATGTTTCCGCTACAACGCCATTTGCGTTGGGTCAGTTCATGGAGTACTGTTACTGGTGAGGCCATCTTGTGGGTTCGCTATGAACCGAGAGAGTGTGCCACTCCATCTTAACAGCCTCTGTGCATATCCGATCGTGGAGTACATATTTAGTTCTAGGTTTACTTCTCTTGCGAACAACAAACATAATGTAAGTAATGAGTAACAAAGCTAAAAGCCACCAGATCAAAATGCTGGTCCTAGTGGTACATCGCATGCCATATGAGTTAGTTCATTGTTTTGCCGCTAGCCCATAAACTGATTTTCAGGTAACGACGTGTCTTGTGGTCAATAGATGTCTCTTCCAGTAATATCTTTTAGAGCTAAAAAACATTTGTAATTACTCAAGATGATTTAAAACAAATTTCAATTATGTAGTGGGGATATAACTATCTAGTAGTTACTTTATGTTCCTTGTAAACAAAGGTACATAAGATGCATATAAAGAGAGTACAGAACGAAAGAGTTTTTAGATTGCAGGAAAGGAAGACTTGTAAGCGGAGTATATATAAAGGCTTCATGCCTTCCTTATTTATGGGTTTCTTGTCAAGTAAAATGCTTCCTAACATTATTTTGTTGGAACCTGTTATCGATATACTCACCTTCGGCTATTGTACTGCAATTACTAGCCCAAACCATTTATTTTGATTTGAATAAGTTTAGTTAATGGCAAATTTGAGTTATTCACAAAGAATCGTAATATGTAGCTTGCTCAGGTTCTCTAAAATTAGGTCTTTATTTTGAAAAAGTATGAAGGCCGAACTGACCTCGGAAATGAAGACGTCAAATGAAAACATCACCGATAAAATGGAAAAGAAATTGGAGGCGGCAAATAACAACCTGGCCGCAGAGTTGAAACAAGTGGAGACGGCAAATAACAACTTGGACGCGAAGATGAACGAGTTAACAACAAAAAACAGAAGCGGAAAACAACAACTTGGGCACGACAATGACCGCAATGATGGCCGAACTGATCACGAAAATGAAGGTGGCGATCGAGGCTCTCGCCGCCAAATTTGGAGAACAGTTGGCCGGTGTGAGGGATGACGTGACGGAGCTGGACATGCAGATGGGCCAAGTGGACGAGCGCGTCCAGGACCTGGCGAGCCGCGTTAACGACCTGGAAGGAAATGCCGACAGTAGCGTCAAGTCCCTGAACGCTATGGTGGAGGACGTCGTCGGCAGGAGGCTGAAGGATTTGAAGGCCAACGCGCCGGGACGCGACAAAACATCTGCGCGCGTCAAACCTCCCAAGTATGACGGCGCGTCAACGTTTGAAGTCTTCCACCGCCAATTCGACACAGTGGCCAAGCACAGCAAATGGTCGCCAGAGGAGGAGGCCACACAGTTAATAGCCAGCCTCCAGGGACGGGCCGCGGAAGTCCTAAACGCTGTGCAGACAACGGCGGTGCCCAAGGACATGTGGGAGGCCCTGGAGAATCGTTTCGGAAGCAAACTCTATGCCACAGCGTACCGCAGCCAGCAAAAGGAAAGGTCACAGCAGCCGGCGGAGAAGCTGCAGGAGTTCGCACTGGCAGTTGAATAGCTGGCAAGCAAGGTCCTAGTCGACCTCCCACCAGAGTTCGTATCCCGGGAAGCTGCCTACACATTTGTGGACGGGGTACGAGATAGGGAGATTCGTCAGCGCATACTACTCGGCGATAATAAAACCATCCACGGGGCGATGACAGCAGCATTAAGGACGGAGGCGGCTAAGGTAACGCTATACCGACGTCGAGAACGAGGAGTGTCCGCTACACCGGAGAAAAAAGACCAGCCGAGGGACGCCGGCGAACACCTAGTGGCTTGTGCTGGGGGTGTGGACGGTCCGGGCGCCTGCAGAGAGGCTGGAAGAACGAGCAAGCCCCGCCGTGGAGAGGGGCACGTCGACTTCATTAGCACCATAACCTCGACTGGCACTGCGCGCCGTCAGCCGGCGTATGAATGACAGCCTCATCGCGGATGGTTGGGTGAGAGGGAAGCCGTGCCGCGTGCTGGTGGACACTGGGACAGCCGTGACTATCATAAGAACTGACGTGGCTAAGGGTTTGCCGACGAGCAAGCAGTGCACAAGAGTGGAAGAGCAGGAGCGTGCCGCACGAATCCGAGTAGTTGTGGCAGTGCCTGTGTACGGCTGGGATAGCGCAGGCCTGAGGAGGAAGCAGCTGGCGGACGCAGACTTGGCGCCACTCTTGAGGGAAGTGGAGGCAGGGACGAGACCAACCTGGGAGGACATCGCACCGAGGAGCGCCACGTACAAGTCGTACTGGGCCCAATGGGACTCGTTGAAGACCAGAGATGGAGTGCCGTTAAGGGTATGGGAGTCACCCGATGGGAAGACGCAGAGAGAACAGTTGATACTTCCCCGGAGTAAGGTCCCGGAAGTATTTGAGGAAGTGTACGCCGGTACTTCGGGAGGACACCTGGGAGCGAACCCAACGATTGACAAACTACGGCAGCGCTACTATTGACTGAGACTCTGAGCAGATGCTGAGAAATGGTGCCGTCAGTGTCACGTGTGCGCTGCGAGTCGTGGCCCCCAGACTGGTAGCCGGGGTCGCATGCAGCAGTACAACTTCGGAGCGCCATTCGTACGGATCGCCGTTGAAATTGCGGGACGGTTTCCAGTTTCCGACCGAGGCAACAAGTACCTAGTGTTGGTCGTGGACTACTTCACAACGTGGCCGGAGGTGTATGCCATCCCAAATCAAGAGGCAAAGACAATCACAGACTGCCTCGTGGAGCAAGTGCTCTGTCTATTTAAGGTGCCGTTAAATCTACACAGTGACCAGGGTACCAACTTTTGAGTCCAACCTAATGAAGGAGGCACTACAAAGGCTTGGGGTGAACAAGACCTGCACGAGGCCTCTATATCCCCAGTCGGATGGCATGGTCGAAATCAAGACCTAAGAGGAGCACCTGAGGAAGGTCGTGGCCAGCCATCAGCGAGACTGAGACGGCAAGGTGCCACTGTTCTTGCTGGCCTACCGCTTGTCTACACACGACAACCGGAATGACGCCAGTCAGCTTAATGTTTTATGATTGACGGACCTAAAATGTAAGATATTGTCTGATATTTTAGTTAAAGGATGAGTTATACTTAAGGGTTTACATATTAGTTTATTTGTGTTAAATATTAATAATTTTAAGATGAAAATAGATAAGATGTAATTAATATTATAATAATAAAACTTAGAGCTAAATTATTTTGTATTGTTTCGTATAAGTTTGTTGTATAATTGTAATTTGTAAGATACGAATTGTCTATTAGACTGTCAGGAGTTAACATTAGTATGTTTACGTCAGGTAACACTTCAGCTGTTTATTTATCATTAGCTTACTGTCCTGAGTATTAGTTATTAATATTACATTGATTACCCTTATATTTGTTAGTTTTGTATTAATTTGTAGCGTTAGGTAATCTTATATTTTTCTTTATGTTATATATAAGGAGATGTTACACTTAATTGTTTAGTTATTTATTATCAAAATCTTATGTCGGAATATTAACTCAAGTAGGAGATGTAGCTATTGCGTGAATGCTGTAAGATAAAATTATATTTATTATTTAGATTGTATATACATGTTTAATTTCATTATTAGTTGTATTAGCAGAGATTACCTGCGGCTATAGCAACTCCGAGCTCAGTTCATTGTTACACTTTAGACTGTATTTATTCATTTGATTTAGTAAGATTTTACTAATTCACGTTTTAAACTAAATTTGGGTTTTATTCCTCTTTCATCATTTACCTTATTCCTTAATATTTAAATATTTAGCAATATTAATAGACTTTCTCTTACAGTTTAGCAGTTATACAAAATCATTAATGATGAAGAGATCTTCTGAAGACATTGTTTCAATGTGCACTTCATTAATCATAACAACAATCATAATAACATGTCTCAACTAAAGTCACTCAAAGTGATTTTTAGAACTTCAAAGTTGCATTTGCTTAATGGTGATTTATTATGAGCTTTTCTTGAAAAGTTTCGAGTGCCACCTTAAAAAGTTGAAAATATGCACAGTTTGATATTTAACGGACTTTTTGTTCATTTTAGTTGCAGATGATACCAGAATATATTTTACATAGCAACCTCGGCATTTAATTTCCAAATATAATACGATCCTCCTTGTACGCATATTCGTGGTACATAAAGTATTAATTTAACGCCAAAGAAGAAAAAAAAAGTATCTACCAGAAAGAGACCTGCAGTACAAATGTTCTGTCTGCTTAAAGAGTGCCAGGGATCACAGTGGCACACTGTGGCGGTGTTGTAAATCACTAAGTGCAGGTCAACGTTAGTAGATGGCGCGCAAGCTATAATCGCTATGTATTTGTCAAACTATTATAGTTATTACAAATGTCTTCCAGAATATAACGACACATGTAGTTCTGTTTTGAAGTAGAAGACGTGCTTAATGTGAATGATAGTAATTTCGAGTTATATTTAATATATAAATCAATATAAAGTGACAGAATTTATTGCGCTTCAGAACGAAAGCCTACAGAAAGTTATACAAGTGGAACAAAATAAAGAAAGGACCTAGACTTCACTGGCCGCGTCAAGCGGGAGGTTCGTCAGTACCTTCGACGCCCTCTTGCTGAGGCGGACAGACTACCTGTCATTAGACCCAGTGAGCTCCAGGGCGCACTCCGGCGTCTAAATCCCAAAAAAGCGTCGGGACCTGATGGGTTGACACCTATCATGCTCCGCCATCTCCCATTCAAAGCCGTTCTTTTTCTTACTCGGGTTTTTAATATGTGTCTCGCCCTGGGCCACTTTCCACGGCAGTGGAGGGAGGCTCGGGTGATTTGCATTTTGAAGCCCGGTAAAAATCCGGCTCTCCCCGCCAGTTACCGCTCCATTAGCCTCCTGTCAGTCCTCTCGAAAGTTTTCGAGAGGCTTGTTTTAGTCCGCTTGTCGCCCCTTCTGGGGGACATTCAAGCTATTCCTCCCCATCAGTTTGGTTTTCGTCCTGGGCACTCGACATCACAGCAGTTACTCCGTCTGGTGGAGGCCGCTGCCCTGGGTTTCCAGGAAAGGGCATTCACCGTGGCGGTGTCTCTGGATGTCGAGAAGGCCTTCTCTACCACCTGGCATGCAGGCCTCCTACACAAACTAATCAGCCTGGGGCTTCCTGCACACATGATACACATCTTACACTCATTCCTAAAACACAGACACTTCACAGTTGTTGTGGCGGGAAAGCTTTCTACCAGACGACCCATCAGAGGAGGCGTCCCAGAAGGCTCTGTCTTATCCCCTACACTATTTAGCGTGTACGTGGCGGATCTCCCCACGGAGCAACACGTCAACATTGCCCAATATGCGGACGACGTGTTATTATACAACACAAACAGAAACGCACGCAGAGCCTTCAACCCAATACAGCGACACCTAAGCCTCATTCATGATTGGTGTAGGCTTTGGCGATTGTCTATCAACCCAGAGAAAAGCCAAGCCATACTCTTCACTAAGCGTCACTTTCCCGCCAACCTCCCCGCCTTTAATTATTCTGGCAGAAGGATAGAGTGGACAAATTCTCTCAAATACTTAGGTGTAAAGCTGGACAAGGGCCTAACTTTTCGGGGTCACATCCAGGAGGTGACTCATCGGGCATGCGGAGCTTCGGCTTCGTTATACCCCATGATGCGCTCAGGAATGCCGACACCCCTTAAGTTGCGCCTTTTTCAGGCTTTAATTCTTCCCATCATGCTTTATGCTTGTGAGATCTGGGGCATGGCCGCAGGATCATATCTGCGTCAAATTCAGCGTGTACAAAATAGATGTCTCAGGGCTATCTATTCTGTTTGCTGGAGGTTTCCCGTGAGATACCTTCATGAAGCCTCATCTCTCCACTATGTGGAAGATGTCATTAGGCGCCGGGCCACAAAATTCTACGCGAGTTTGCCTCAACATCAGAGCGCCCTGGTTAGGTCTCTAGGGAACTACAGAGCAGCCGAAAGACGCTACAAGCTATACCGGCTTCCCCGCATGGCGTGCGGGCACACCCGGTAACAATAGATTACTTATTTCAGCCTAAAATCACTACTGTTTGAATTGAATTTAATAGACAATCTAAATTAAACTCTTCCTGAAAATTATCACACCAGCGGTGCTAACATAGCGTTGCACCCGAGTTGGCTACCAAGAGGAGCTACGGCTACCTCCCTTCTTTTCTTCTACATTATCTTAAACCATCAACCTGCAAAACCCCACATTTCCTGTCATTAAGTGGTTAAGTCCGTGTAGGACAGGTACACGAATGACACACATCGTGCTGACCCTCAGTCAGCCGCCAGCTACTTGAATGAATGAATGAATGAATGAATGAATGTTTTGTATATTGATTTCAGTAGCTTCTCTTGCGCATCGTATTTCTGAATATTTATAGATGGTTATCACATAAATACAATTAAACAGCTAACATTTTGAAAGATTCCACTAATTTTCTAATGAGCTAAACACAAAAGTTGTATATGTGACTTCATCTGACATTTTATAAACATTTGTATTTAGTAGCGGATATTGGCAAATGTGAAGGCAAGTACATTATACCTGGATATATATGTAAAATTTAATTCAATTATAGGTATACATACAATACGTGTCTTCAGACTGCATCTCACATTAATCTCATTAGCCCTGTTTAACAATTTGATTTAACTTTTAGAGTACGCGCTGAAAATAGAATCAAAACTTTTAAGTTTTGGTGTAATTTCTGGCACTGAATACCGTGATTAAAACAATGTATCAGAGGGTATTCTGCCAGTACACATTTTATGGTTTTAACGAACGAAAATTATAAATACGTCCATGTCTCGGTTAAGAATCAAATATCAAATAAAATTGTTAAAGCTGTATTATATCAGAGGTTGTTTCTCGACTGCAAAAATATTTAAAATGAATTATATCGAACAAGAACCTTAGGTCAGTTATCCATTGTTTATTGCGCTACGAAGAGAACCTGATGTCTACTAAAGACATTGTACACTCTCAAGGACTCAGTTTTTTGATGTTTTATAACCTTTTTTATAGTGAACAATTGACAGGAAGTTTATGTTATCAGGTTGTACATTCTAAAAATCTTGGCTGCACCTCACCATGGACTTTGTATCTCTTTTATACATTTAATTCAGAGCAGTATACAATTAATTACTAAATAAATACAACAGTTTAGTGGTCCAGATCGTTCCCAGTTTGTAAAAGGTGTCAAATACGTGTAACAAAATCAGTATAAAATATTGTGAGGGAAAACATGGCTACAGATACCGGTGTTTGTCATGTCAAACCTCTAATGAAAGACAACTGCGATACGTGACAAATACAAGCCGTGCTCACTCACATTGAGCTTTCTGTCTTTATGACCGGAGAATAAACAAAGACGGCAAGGGACGTTAAACCTGAATAGAAAGTGATTCAAATACAAAGAGAGAACTCATTTTTATGACTTCACTTCGAGAATTAAAAGAAATAAAACATTGCTTAACCTCAAAGGCCTTAAAGGTCCACACACTGTCCGCAATGCTACGCTTCTCATGTAATTAATTGTACAGAAAATGCACAGCACAGATAACATAAATGGCCACCTCTAATTCATTGTTGACAAACTAAAGGAGACGGAGGTCGTCATAAATGAAGTCTGATTATTCATAATTATGTTGTATTCCATAACATCTTAATTTGAGAATTTTATAATTGCCTTTGTATAAAGGGATGAGTTACCTGGTGTTCCAATCCTCTAAATTAGAATCTATGAATAAAATGTAGCCAGACAAGAAGACAAGACTTCCAGCAAAGGAACACTATATACAGGTAATGACAGATATATACAGAGAAATGGTAATAGTCAGAAGAAACTACCTCTCAAAGCAATTTACAACAGCAAGTCTCAAGCAGTCTCTCTGTGAAGTCTTTTCGAAGACAAATTGATAGTACATCTGAATGTTGGTCAAAGAAGGAGAATTTAAATAAATCTGAGCACTTCTTCATGGTAGAACAATGTTCAGATTGAGGCTGAATGTCTACTCCCGATTGCAGTAGTACCAACAATCACATGTATTTGACAAGCTCATCAATTTTGTTCGAGTTATATTGCATATCTCTGTCCTCATTCACACTTATTCGTACAAAAAATTAATTGAAGCTTTAAAATGGTGCAATGTTTTTATTTTTAGTAACCATTTTTGATTGTTATATCATTTTCTATAATGTTACACGAGGAAGGCGAAGCGGAAGAGCAACATGTATAAATAGGTTTAATATAGCTGACAGCAGCGACTCTTCAGGATTCACCTAGCATTAGTCGTCACATTAAACATACTTCACAATAAGAAATGATTCTTTATTGGTTTTAGATTCAAGTTAGATAATTAATGGATACTTTATATCAATATACAAACTTTAGATATATTACAGTAACATTTCTATCTATAATGTCGTGAAGAGAAAAGAGACAATAGATTTTAAGTGACAGTCAAATGTTTTAAATGTGATTAACTAGGGGATGGCTTTGAAATTTCCTTCTCTTTGTATCTCCAACAGAAAATAAAAAACTTCATTCTTACATTCATATAGTTTTCTCATAGCTTTCTTAAATCGAAATTGCGCCTCTACATTTCCTACACGGATGGGATATATTTGTAAATACGTTCTAGTTCTAGCGACTTCAAAACGTGTGTTGCTACTGAAACATCGACACTGAATTATTGGGCGACAATACATTACCTTATAACTCGAGTAAGTCCATAATAGAAAGTAATAATGACTTATCACTTTTAAAATAGTATAAATATTGGGAAATTGTGAAATATAAGAAAGTGTAAATCCGAAATTGTTGACTCTATAAAGTAAATTGTATCAGACATAAATTGTGATCTATAACAATATCTAGGTAATATGTGTAGTTAGTCTTTGTTTATCTCTTACTGTTTACAGTTATGGAAAGTGATTCACAATAAAAACTACTTCTGAGGACATTTCCTGCAAATTTAGTATATTTCACTTGTCATAAACATATTACCATCATATGCTATTACAATTATGATATTAGAATTAATTTTGATAAAAATGTTTCCATTTATTTAGTAGCACAGTATCGCGTGTAAATGGTATATAAGTTTATTATATACCCCATTTTCCAATTTCTAGTTTGGCTCAAAAATCAGTTTTTCTTTTCGTGATCTCAAAATATCTATCTCCAGTAAAACATCTTCATTAAGTATCTGGGTAGAATGCAACTACTCCACTACCTGCTATGTACGATTGCGGTCCAGAAAATAAAACAAGATAACACTTAAATAAAGCTGACACACAAACATGGATAGAAACCTCCAGTTGACATTTCCCTCACGTGTTGTGAATTTGACTACAGCACACATGGTGGAAGTTTCATGAAACAGGAGGTGCGCGTAGCGAGTTATAGAGGGCGCGAAATTAAAAGTTGCTTCGTAAATATGAATGCTTTAGTTATTATTAATCATCACAAGTATATAACATTAGTAAAGATTCCTTCGTGTCGAAAGGTAATTATAAATATCAAGGATAATAAACTTGAGCCGTGTTGCATACAAAAATCAATATAAACAAGCAACAAATATTGTGTTTCGGAGCGAAAGTCTGTTAGAGCTAATTTATTTATAACACATTTAAACAGTTTCATTTATATATTTATTCTAATAGCAGAAGTTAGTAAGATTTGTGCATAGTTGTATGTAAAACAAATTGAACATTTGTTATGAAGCCACTCAGACCTCCCCAAATGGGATGTCATCAATACACTGGTTTATTACTGTAAATTTCGATCGATTCTTGACAACGTTTTGCGTAACTCATTTATCAATATCAGTACACTGCTTCAAAATTGTTAATATTGTGCAAACATAATAGTGCTGAAGGCCGCCCTCTCCAGCAAGCCTTCCAGCCGGGGATCCAGGTGTTGCGTCGGCACCTGCTCCTGTGTCTTCCTCCTGAGGACGCGGAAAGTCTCCCAACCATTCGTCCCATGTGAAGTACAAGGCGCACTCCAGCGTCTCAAACCAAAAATGGCGGTGGGTCCTGTGGGCTGACCTCCTCATGCTCCACCATCATTCCTTAAACGCGGTTCTCTTCTTAACCTGGGTTTTCAATATGTGCCTCACCCTTGGATACTTTACACGAGAGTGGAAGGAGGAGTATGTTGAAACCTGGGAAGAATCCGGTGCACCCTTCCAGCTAACGATCCATCAGCCTCCTTCCCAACCTCTCGATAGTTTTCGAGAGGTTGATTTTCATCCGATTGTCCCACAATCTGTGAGACATTTAAGCAATACCCAACCATCAGTTTGGATTTCGTCCTGGGCACTCGATAGTTCAGCAGTTACTGCGAGTGGTGGAGACCGCCGCCCTGGGCTTCCATGAAGGCGCCTTTACTGCTGCAGTTTCGTTGAATGTTGAGAAGGCTTTCTCTACGACGTGGTAGGCCGGGTTACTGTATAAATTGAGCCAACTGAGGCTCCCCACACATATTATCAACATTCTAAACAGCTTCTTGCGACACTGCACAGTTAAAGTCTCGGTTGCGGAGAAAACATTAAGATTCAGACCTGTGAGAGGCGGAGTCCACGAAGACTCTATACCATCTCCCACACATCTTTATGGCAGATTTCCCCACAGATTCACTAGGCGAAATGGCACAATACGCTGAAGATGTACCTCTGTTCTACAAAGACAAACACACCTCCCTAAGTATCGTGGTGGTAGCATGTCTGCGTCACGTTCAAGAGGTCCCGAATTCGAATTTCGGACAGAGTGAGTTACCTGGATAAGGTTCTTCCAAGGTTTACCCTTATCCTGAAATACAAATGTCGTTTAGCTATAAACTCTATGGACCCTGGGATCATTTGAGTATCATTTCACCCATTCCATTCATCGTCCGATTTGACTTAACGTTGGTGGACGTAAATTACAACAAAAAAATCACTATATTATATACTGCTTCCGATGCACATATTTTACACTTTATACAAACTGAGAGCTTAAGCATTATGCAATAGGATTATAATATAGCTAAGCAATAGGTATATATTAATAAATAAATTGCACATTCTTCTCAATTATATTGTCACCCAAACGTCGGAACTTTCTGTAGAACCGGCCGGCAGCAGCAGCACCAGGAGACGGAGGCGTTCGGACACACCCACCGATTTATTTCAGTCTGAACTGAGGGGATGATTAGGGAAGTGCCACTTGTCGCTGGCCGCCTTTTCCCACCTCTCCGGCAGTCTGGAACCTTCGCGGTGATTCACTGAAACGAGAGACTTCAAGCAAACTGTGATGTTCCTATAAGAAGGGTTGCAGTGAGTGAATTGAGTCAGTTCTTGGCGAGCAGTGAAGCAGCGGCGTGCTAGTGTACGGACGAGAAAATTGTGTACGGGCATCGGAAGAGATTGCGTAACTGTGAGCGTGCAGTGGAACTGTAACGGACGAACTGGTGAAACGTAATTGTGTGCATCACGTAATTCTGTGTAATTGGCAAGTGTTCAACTGTAAGTCGGTGGAAATATAGAACATTTTTGTGTGGTGCAATTGGACTTTTAATTTCACAAAATCACAAGGTCTAACATGGCGTGAGGAAGTGGGATAACGGCAATGGATTCGTCATTGGAAATGCTTTTGGAGAAGATGAACGAATTATCAGCGAAGTCGGAGGCGGCAAATAACAACCTGGCCGCAGAGTTGAAACAAATGAAGATGGCCAACGACAAACTTACCGCCGCGTTGAAGGAAATGAAGACGGCAAACGAAAAGCTCGCTGCAAAAGCGGAAGCTGCAAATAATAGCCTGGCCGCGAAGCTGGAGACTACAAATAACAAACAGTCCGCGGAACTGAAACAAATGAAGACGGCTAACGACATCACCGAGAAGATGGAAGAAATGAAGGCCGAGTTAACCACACAAATGAGAGCAGCGGACGGCAGTCTGGCCACGGAAATGAACGCGGTGAACGAGGCTCTCACCGCAAAGTTTGAAGAACAGTTGGCCGGCGTAAAAGAGGACGCCACAGAGTTAGGCGAGCGCTTCGAAGTCCTGGCGAGCTGCGTTAATGAGCTGGAGGGAAAGGCCGACAGCAGCGTCAAGTCACTGAACGCAATAGTGGAGGACGTCGTCGGCATTAGGTTGAAGGATTTGAAGGCCGACGCGACGGGACGCGACATAAAATCGGCGCGTGTCAAACATCCGAAATAATACGGCGCGTCAAAGTCGTCAATTCGACGCAGTGGCCAAGCACAACAAATGGTCACCAGAGGATGAGGTCACACAGTTAATAGCCAGCCTCCAGGGACGGGCCGCGGAAGTCCTAAAACCGGTGCAGACAACGGCGGCGACCAAGGACATTTGAGAGGCCCTGAGAAACGTTTCTGCAACCACCGCTTAGCCCCAGCGTACCGCAGGCAGCTAAAGGCAAGGTCACAGCAGCCAGGGGAGACGCTGCAGGAGTTCGCTCTGGCAGTTGAACAACTGTCTAGCAAGGCCCCAGTACACCTACCACCAGAGTTCGTATCCCGGGAAGCTGCCTACACATTCATGGACACGGTACGAGATACGCAGTTTCGTCAGCGCCTGATGCTCGGCAATTATAAAACCATCCACGAGGCGCTGACAGCAGCATTAAGGATCTAGGCGGCCAAGGTAACATCTATCCCGACGTCGAGGACGAGGAGTGTCCGCTACACCGGAGACAGACGACCAGCTGAGGGAGACCGGCGAACACCTAGTGGCCTGAGTTGGGGGTGTGGACAGCCCGGAAACCTGCAATGAGACTGCTCAAAGCAGGAACAGCAGCCGGAAAACGAGTAAGGGCCGTCGTGGAGAGGGCCACGCCGGCACCATCTCCACCATCCCCTCGAGTGCCACTGTGCGCCGTCAGCCCGCCTATGGATGACAGCCTCATCGCGGACGCTTGGTTAATGGGAAAGCTGTGCAGCGTGCTGGTGGACACCGAGGCGGCCGTGACTACCATTAGACCTGACGTGGCGAAGGGTTTGCCAACAAGGAAGCCGAGCCGACCATAACAGCCTGTCACGGCTACGGGCGACACCTTGCCTGTGAAGAAGGAGGCCCTGCTGAAGCTGACTTTGGAAAGGAGCACCGTACGTCTGTGGGTGTTCGTCGCGAAAGTGGCTGAGGAGGAGAAACTGGGATTGGATGCCCTCAGGAGCTATGGGGCGACGGTCGACGTCGGCAAGAAGGTCCAACCGAGAAGGGGTTATACTGTGTCAACCAGAGGAGCGCCTTGGAAATTGCAGGGCCGCCTTGGACGCAGACGCGAGGAGCGAGGTGGTGGTGACGGCGCGACTGGAAGGCCAGAGAACCAAGAACATGATGATGGACCCGAAGACGCCTGTGCATGGACTAAGTGTAGCCAGGGCACTGATGCTGTGCCGAGAGGAGGTGCCAGTGAGACTGCTAAGTCCAACGGATACCGATCACGACGTTCAGGCCGGGACGGGGTTGGGAACGTGCGAGCCCGTGGTAAGCGTAACAGCAATCGACCAAACGCCGGAGCCGGTGCCGACGCAACGCCTGGGGCCCCGGCAAGAGGGCTTACTGGAGAGGGCGGCCGACCACCAGACCGCAGAACAGCTGGAGAAAGTTCGACAACTGCTGAGGCGATATCAGCGGGTCTTCAGCCAAGGCGAGAGTGACTACGGCTGCACGGACAAGGTGCTTCACCGCATTGACACCTGGGACGCCCAGCCTATTCGGCAACCTTCTAGACGCGTTCCGTTGTCGAAGCAAGTGGTGGTAAGAGACATGCTGGAGGACATGAGATCCAGGAGAGTGATTGAAGAGTCTGACAGTCCTTAGTGTTCCCCTGTAGTCTTGGTGACAAAGAAGAACGGCGAGCTGCGCTTCTGCTAAGACTACATAAAAGTGCATGCTAACATCCGGAAGGACTGTTTCCCCTTACCCCGAATTGACGACTCCCTGGACATGCTAGCTGATGCACGGTGGTTCTCGACCCTGGCCCTGAATTCGGGCTATTAGCAGGTAGCTATAGTCCCAAGAGTCAAGGAGAAGTCCGCATTCAAACAGGCCAAGGGCTCTGGCAGTTCGCGGTTATGCCCTTTGGCCTCTGCAACGCACCAGCAACCTTCCAACGCCTCATGGATTCAGTAATGAGAGGGCTGAATTACGACGCCTGTCTGCTATACCTAGACGCCATCATCATCGTCGGAAAGACTTTTGAATATCACCTAGAAATTCTGGGTAAGGCGCTACAGAGACTGCACGCGACCAAATTGAAGCTGAACGCGAACAATTGCCAGTTCTTCCGCAAGGAAGTCACCTACTTGGGCCACATAGTCTCAGCAACCGGGGTTGCCACAGACCCGGAGAAGACACAGGCTGTGAGAGATTGGCAGCGCCCAAAGGATAAGAATGTGTTGCGCAGTTTCCTAGGGCTGTGCAGTTATTACTGTCACGTGTACGCGGCGAGTCGCGAACCGCAGATTAGGAGCCGGGGTCGCATGCAGCAGTACAACGTCGGAGTGCCATTCGAACGGATCATCGTTGACATTGCTGGACCGTTCCCAGTTTCCGACCGAGGCAAAAAGTACCTAATGGTGGTCGCGGACTACTTCACCAAGTGGCCGGAGGTGTACGCCATTCCAAACCAAGAGGCAAAGACAATCACAGACTGCCTCGTGGAGCAAGAGATCTATCGATTTGGGGTGCCTTTAGAGCTACAAAGTGACCAGGGCACCAATATTTGAGTCCAACCTAATGTAGGAGCCGCTACAAAGGCTTGGATTGAACAAGACCCGCACGAGGCCTCTATATCCCCAGTCGGATGGCATGGTCGAAAGATACATCAAGACCTTAGAGGAACACCTGAGGAAGGTCGTGGCCAGCCATCAGCGAGACTGGGACGTCAAGGTGCCACTGTTCTTGCTGGCCTACCGCTTGTCTACACACGACAACCGGAATGACGCCAGCCAGCTTAATGTTTTATGATTGACGGACTTAAAATGTAAGATACTGTGTGAGATTTTTGTTAAAGGATGTGTTATACTTAAGGGTTGACATATTAGTTTATTTGTGTTGATTATTAATAATTTTAAGATAAAAATAAATAAGATGTAGTTATATTATAATCATAAAACTTAGAGCTAGATTATTTTGTATTGTTTCATATAAGTTTGTTGTATAAATGTAATTTGTACGATACGAACTGTCTATTAGACTGCCAGGAGTTAACATTAGTATGTTTACGTCAAGTAACACTTGAACTTTTTATTTATCTGTAGCTTATTCTCCTGAGTATTTGTTATGAATATTACATTGATTACCTTTATATTTGTTAGTTTTGTATTCATCTGTAGCGTTAGGTAATTTAATATTTGTATTTATGTTATATATTCTTCTTTATGTTATATATAAGGAGATGTTACACGTAATTGTTTAGTTATTTATTATCAAAGTTTTATAATGTCGGAATATTAACTCAAGTAGGAGGTGAATGTTGCGTGAATGTGGTAGGATAAAATTATATTTATTATTTAGATTGTGAAATAAATGTTTAATTTCATTATTAGTTGTATTAGCAGATATTACCTGCGGCTATAGCAACTCTGACCTCAGTTTATTGTTACAATTTAGACTGTATTTATTTATTTGATTTAGTAAGACTTCCACTAATTCACGTTTTAAACTAAATTTGGGTTTTATTTTTCCTTCATCATTTACCTTATTTCTTAATATTTAAATATTTAGCAATATCAAGAGATTTTCTCTTACAGTTTAGCAGTTATACAAAATCATTGATGATGAAGAGATCTTCTGAGGACATTGCTTCATTGTGCACTTCATTAATCATTACAATCATAATAACATATCTCAACTAAAGTCACTCAAAGTGATTTTTGGAACTTCAAAGTTGCATTTACTTAATGGTGATTTATTATGAGCTTTTCTAGAAAAGTTTCGAGTGCCACCTTAAAAAGTTGAAAATATGCACAGTTTGATATTTAACATACCTTTTTGTTCATTTTAGTTGCAGATGATGCCAGAATATATTTTAGATAGCAACCTCGGCATTTAATTTCCGAATATAATACGATCCTCCTTGTACGCATATTCGTGATACATAAAGTATTAGTTTAACGCCAAAGAAGAAAAAAGAGAAGATTATACCAGAAACAGACCTGCAGTACAAATGTTCTGTCTGCTTAAAGAGTGCCTGGGATCAGAGCGGCACACGGTGGCGGTCTTGTGAAACACTAAGTGCAGGTCGACGTTAGTAGATGGCGCGCAAGCTATAATCGCTATGTATTTGTCAAACTATTATAGTTATTACAAATGTCTTCCAGAACATAAGGACACCTGAAATTCTGTTTTGAAGTACAAGACGTGCTTAATGTGAATGATAGCAATTTCGAGTTATATTTAATATATAAATCAATATAAAGTGACAGAATTTATTGTGCTTCAGAACGAAAGCCTACAGAAAGCTATACAACTGCAACAAAATAAAGAAATATTTTGTGCATTCATTCCAATAGCTCGTATTCATTTCAATAGCTCATCTTGCACATCGTATTTCTGAATATTTATAGATGGTTATACATAAATACAATTAAACAGCTAACATTGTGAAAGATTCCACTAATTTCCTAATGAGCTAAACACAAAAGTTGTGTAAATTTGTGACTTCATTTGACATTTTATAAACATTTGTATTTGGTAGCGGATATTGACAAATGTGAAAAATTTAAATAAATTATAGGTATACATACAATACGTGTCTTCAGACTGCATCTCACATTAATCTCATCAGCCCTGTTTGACAATTTGATTTAACTTTTAGAGAACGCGCTGAAAATATAATCAACATTTTTAAGTTTTGGTGTAATTTCTGGCACTGAATAACGAGATTAAAACAATGTATCAGAGGGTATTCCGCAAGTACAAAATTTTATGCTTTTAACGAAGGAAAATTATAAATACGCCCATGTCTCGGTTAAGAATCAAATAACAAATAAAACTGTTAAAGCTGTATTATATCAGATGTTGTTTCTCGACTGCAAAAATATTTAAAATGAATTATATCAAACAAGAACGTTAGTCAGTTATCCTTTGTTTATTGCGCTACGGAGAGAACTTTTTGTCTACTAAAGACATTGTACACTCTCAAGGACTCACTTTTTTATGTTGTGTAACCTGTTTTGTAGTGAACAACTGACAGGCGTTTTATTTTATCAGGTTGTACATTCTAAAAATCTTGGCTGCACCTCACCATGGACTTTGTATCTCTTTTATACATTTAATTCAGAGCAGTATACAATTAATTACTAAATAAATACAACAGCTTAGTGGTCCAGATCGTTCCCAGTTTGTAAAAAGTGTCAAATACGTGTAACAAAAACAGTATAAAATATCGTGAGGGAATACATGGCTACAGATATCGGTGTTTGTCATGTCAAAACTCTAATGAAAGACAACTGCGATACGTGACAAATACAAGTACAAGCCGTGCTCACTCACATTGAGCTTTCTGTCTTTGTGACCGGAGAATAAACAAAGACTGCAAATGACGTCAAACCTGAAAAGAAAGGGATTCAAATACAAAGAGAGAACTCATTTCTATGATTTCACTTCGATAATTAAAACAAAGAAAACATTGCTTAACCTCAAAGGTGTTAAAGGTCCAGACACTGCCCGCAATGCTACGCTTCTCAAGTAATTAATTGCACAGAAAATGCACAGCACAGATAATATAAATGACCATCTCTAGTACATTGTTGACAAGCTAAAGGAGACGGAGGTCGTCATAAATGAAGTCTGATTATTGATAATTATGCTGTATTCCATAACATCTTAAATTGAAAATTTTATAATTGCCTTTGTATGAAGGGATGAGTTACCTGGTGTTCAAATCATCTAAATTAGAATCTATGAAAAAAATGTAGCCAGACAAAAAGACAAGACTTCAAGTAAAGGAACACTATATACAGGTAATGACAGATATATACAGAGAAATGGTAATAATCAGAAGAAACTACTTCTCAAAGCAATTTACAACAGCAGGTCTCAAGTGGTCTCTCTGTGAAGTCTTTTCGAAGACAAATTGACAGTACATCTGAATGTTGGTCAAAGAAGGAGAATTTAAATAAACCTGAGCACCTCTTCATGGTAGAACAATGTTTAGATTGAGGCTGAATGTCTACTCCCGACTGCAGTAGTACCAACAATCACATGCATTTGACAAGTTCATCAATTTTGTTCGAGTTATATTGCGTATCTCTGTCCTACTTCACACTTATTCGTACAACAAATTAATTGAAGCTTTAAAATGGTGCAATGTTTTTATTTTTAGTAACTATTTTTTATTGTACTAGCATTTTCTATAATGTTACACGAGGAAGGAGAAGCGGAAGAGCAACATGTATAAATGGGTTTAATATAGCTGACAGCAGCGCCTTTTCAGGATTTACCTAGCATTAGTCGTCACATTAAACATACTTCACAATAAGAAATGATTATTTATTGTTTTTAGATTCAAGTTAGATAATTAATGGATACTTTATATCAATATACAAACTTTAGATATATTACAGTAACATTTCTGTCTATAATGTCGTGAAGAAAAAAAAAGACAATAGATTTTAAGTGACAGTGAAATGTTTTAAAAGTGATTAACTCGGGGATGGCTTTGAAATTTCCTTCTCTTTGTATCTCCAACAGAAAATAAAAAATCTCATTCTTAAATTCATATAGTTTTCTCATAGCTTTCTTAAATCGAAGTTGCTCCTCTACATTTGCTGCACGGATGGGATGTATTTATAAATACGTTCTAGTTCTAGTGACTTCAAAACGTGTGTTGCTACTGAAACATCTATACTGAATTCTTGGACGATAATACAATACTTTATAATTCCAGTAAGTCCATAATAGAAAGTAATAATGGCTTGTCACTTTTAAAATTATATAACTATTGGGAAATTCTGAAATATAACAAAGTGTAAATCCGAAATTATTGACTCTACAAAGTAAATTGTATCAGACATATGTGTAGTTAGTCTTTGTTTATTTCTTACTGTTTACAGTTATGTAAAGTGATTCACAATAAAAACGACTTCTGAGGACATTTCCTGCAAATTTAGTATATTTCACTTGTCATAAACATATTACAATCATATGCTACTACAAGTATGATATTAGATTTAATTTTGATAAAAATGTTTCCATTTATTTAGTAGCGCAGTATCGCGTGTTAATGGTATATAATTTTAATATATACCCGATTTTCCAAGTTCTAGTTTGGCTCAAAAATCAGTTTTTCTTTTCGTGATCTCAAAATATCTATCTCCAGTAAAACATTGTCATTAAGTATCTGGTTAGAATGCAACTACTCCACTACCTGCTATGTATGATTGCGGTACAGAAAATAAAAAAAGGTAACACCGAAATAAAGCTGACACACAAACATGGATAGAAACCTCCAGTTGACATTTCCCTCACGTGTAGTGAATTTGACTACAGCACACATGGTGGAAGATTCATGAAACAGGAGGCGCGCGTAGCGAGTTATAGAGGGCGCGGAAGTAAAAATTGCTTTGGAAATATGAATGTCTTAGTTATTAGGAATCATCACAAGTGTATGGCATTAATAATGATTCCTTCGTGTCGAAAGATAAATATAAATATCAAGGGTAATAAACTTGAGCCGTGTTGCCTACAAAAATCAGTATAAACAAGCAACAAGTATTGTGTTTCGGAGCGAAAGTCTGTTAGAGCTAATTTATTTATAACACATTAATCAGTTTCATTTGTATATTTATTCTTATAGCAGCAGTATGTAAGATGTGTGCATAGTTGTATGTGAAACACTGAACATTTGTTATGAAACCACTCTAAGAAAATGAGCAAGCCTATAATGTTCATCTAGATTAAAATGTAATAGATGTAGGAATATTTAAGCTGACCTTTGAATTGTTTTAATAAGAGGGCAGTATGTTGTGTGAGTGTATTCTACAAGGTTTTTAATGCCACTTGCCGAAGGAAGGTAAGACTCATATCATGTTTATCAACATTATTTTTCTTGAGAATTTTAAGAGAATGGTGCATACAAATTGTACAAACAAAGAAATCCAACGGCAGAATCGCTTGATGGGAGATTTTACTTGAGTTTGAAAAAAATTGGTTATTTTGTCCTAATTCTTTTTAAATAACTTAATATATTATCTGTAACAAGAATATAAGAATGTTTTGTTTTTTTTTAATTAGAGATTCTAAGGCCGTATCACCTGTCACTGTCACACTGCACGTACTGGTTACGCCTCTTTTTTTGTCGATGGACTAAGATGCACGTATAGGTAAGTGGTACTAGGCAGGGAATATATTGTGTTCTATACTAAACCCTCCAAAACCACCGACTAAATTTTAACCTATAAGTGAGAAAATTATTGTATATTCTCTAGAAAAGATGGTAGAAGGATCCATGAAGAACGCTGCATAAGACTCAGTAATAGAAAATGAAGGACAAACAGGCAGGCCATCTACAGACATTGCATTGTTAGTGACTGGGGCACTTTTCTCAGAAACTATTAATCCTAAAAGGGTGAAAATTTTACACAACGTAAACAATGATATCCTCTAGAAAGTATACCCAAAACACTGATGTAAAGAAGGAGTTAATATTAAAAAGATTTGTAAGTAAATTTAATCACACAAATTGGAACTAGGAGAAAACATTATTCATCAGCAATACATATGTATGTATATTAGAAAAAGACCACTCCAAATTAGATCTGAAAATTTAAATATATATATAACGAATTTAACTTCGGCAGCACTATAGTTAAAGCTCTTCCCGTGCACTTCACCTTAATTCTGCAAATATTTATATATTTAAAAGTTGTGAATACCGCATTATTAAAAGTACTACTGTCCTAATTTATTTTGTACATTATAAACTATTTTACTAGTTCATAGCTATTTGGCTACTGTTTACCACATATATCTACAAAAATTCTATTTTTTCTATCGAATATAATGTATCCTATGCCACCAACTCTGTACTGCCTCTCAAACTTCATGACAAACCTCAGCCCTCTGATGTTTGTCTAATGTTTCCTATGCTACCATCTCTGTACTGCCTCTCAAACTTCACGACAAACCTCAGCCCTCTGATGTTTGTCTAATGTTTCCTATGCTGCCATCTCTGTACATCCTCTCAAACTTCACGACAAACCTCAGCCCTCTGTTGTTAGAAACATCAGATTTAAACATAAAACAAGAACTATTAGATTTAATGTCGTTGATATGTTCTTAAAAAGTGAAAGCTAACTACGTAACAGGGTTTTACAACTCAAGATACGGTACAGATTATAAATGGTCACAGAAATAATGATCCCTAATTATCGGATTGTCATTCTTCTGTCTTCGGCTCAACAGAAAATTATTTGCAATAATAAATAAATTAGTAACTAAAATACAGACAATAAAGACTAAGGAGAAAGGAAAAAAAACAAGATAACAGCGTTTTGAAACTAGCCTTTGACCCGCCATGTGACACACAGCTGATCATCTCGACCGGCTGCCACACATTCTATGTCACTCATTGTGAAAGCTTTCGTATATGACCTTGCCAGTATAATATGTATGGAAAATCAACGATCATTTAAGCTTTTCTCAGATTCTTGGACCTCATTCAAGGCTGTAACTATTAATGCTGTGTGCATGTATTACCGAATAGAAGAGCAGAGCTGAAATAATTGCTTTTGTGCTAAAATGGTCAATGTTTTCGCATTAGAATAGAAACCGCGGGTTGCATAGGTAAGAATAAATAGGGGCAGCTGACACACCTGGTATAATGTTATTTTCGAACTGAGTAATTCTATATGACATTTGATGAACTTGAAAGACCTAGACCATTTCCGATTCCAACACATCTGTTTTGGAAACATATCCCACACGTCCTCTTACCCTGGACATGCAGGAGTCACATCCGATTTAAGAAATACGTAGCCCAGATATTTATTTATGATCCTACTTACAGAGCATCATTTTAAATTCTCTGTGCGTTGTTGACTTCGCTGTAACGATACATGCTGCTGCATTTAACAAGGGCCAATGTGTGTGTGTGATATTTCATTATTGTTACATTTTGTAGAATTTTCAAATCAGTTTCTTGACTGCAGTAATTCATTCACATTGTGTCCGACGTTTAGATAGTATAATTATATTTAAGATTATGAATGAGAATTTCAACTGCTCACATTTTCTATTAGGTACTGAATCTCTGTTATATACATCTGTGAATTAAACGGCCACTGAACTATTTTACAATAATATTTTGTAAAAATTATGTGCAGATTTTGGAGACAATGAAGTTGATCATAAGAAAATTTTATTAATTAGAGTACTTTGAAAGCAGCACTTTGCTTATAGAACAACTAACCCTAATGTCAAACTGTTGATTTTGCTACCAAACTTAACACACATATAAGCTATAGTCATTAAAGCTTTTCCAAATAGCAATTCATAGAAAAATGGACTTAATAGGAATGAAATAATTCTTATTCATCTTACTGTTTCAATTATTCGGGGTGACACTGTAA